>JAVDBV010000308.1:0-45116 GCA_032619315.1 Piper longum
TATTCTAGTTGCCTATTAGGCCTTAGAACCAATATTAGATATAAGACTTTTTGCCATATTATTTTTTATAAAATTATGATCGGTTTAGATTGTAAGAAACAAAAAGAAATCGTTATTTTGATTTATTTAGTTTGAAAAAAGTGATAAATAAAATATATTTTTCATCATGTAGAAAAAACCTCTTTATAA
Organism: Piper longum; assembly: GCA_032619315.1. Lineage (NCBI taxonomy): Eukaryota > Viridiplantae > Streptophyta > Magnoliopsida > Piperales > Piperaceae > Piper > Piper longum. The sequence goes on from JAVDBV010000308.1 coordinate 190, forward strand.
ACTATTTTCTCACAAAAAGTATTAAAAAAATAATTATAAAGGTACAATATAAAATTTCTTTTCTGTTTAACTAAACGCATGAGATAAAATAAAAGAATTTTTTTTATCTTTTATTTTCTTTTTCATTTCACTTTCTCTTAACTTTTATCTCGCTCAAATTTAACTTAGGACTATACCTCTATTTTAAAAATTATCATCAAAATTATTTTTTGAGAGAATAATTATTATATAGAATAAAATGCCAATATTAAGTTACACTTGGGGACATAATTTTGATCATGCTTGGTTTGATTTCAAACCTAAATAAAATTGTTTCTACTAATTTACGAAAAAAGTGCTAAATCTATTTGAATATTATTAAATTAAAGATGAATTGACTCGTCAACGATCTATATATAAGCAACAAAGACTTTTTGTCTAATTAAAGAGGGTGCCCAATTTTATGCAGGAGTTTTCTTTTTAAATAAATTAAAATGCTAGAATGAGTTATTTTGAACAAAAAACTAAATTTTCATCCAATACAATAATATTATTATTTAGAGGTTCTAACTTTAATAAGAGATTTATTTTAAATGTAATACCAATACATGACTTTTTAATTTTATGATAGACATTTGTTTCACAGAAGACTTGTTTATATTAACCGATTTTATTCTAAGAGTCTTATTATAAACAATTTTTAATTACGATATAATCTATTTCTTAATATAATATGAATAAAGTGAACTTATAATTCAGTAGAATTCTAATTATAGTAAAGAAGAACTCCCTACATCAATTTAAATTAATCAACTACTTGATTAAATTTAATTGGTTTTAATTTTAAATTAATTTTTTATTTTAAATTGAGTTTTTTTTTTGCATATTAGAAAAAAAACGTAAAATGTCTTGGCCGGTGAATAATTATGAGGAAGTAAAACTCGGCAGCGTAGACTGGTCTATTCCTATTCAACAAGGAAAGGCAAAGGAAGGGTAAAATTGTAAATATGAAAATTATCTTTGTCTTTCATATGGTACGTCAGATGTTATCCAACGGTTATAAAATTCTTTACCTCAGGAAATATTCCTGAGATGGAGATCAGAATAACCGCCTCCAAAACTCTAGTACACGAACCAAATAGCGGACAAAAAGATTGGTTTTTTAGGGCTCCCTTTTTCGCGATGGCCGGGCCGTCGCCGGTGACGGGGGCGTGTCCGCCGCCGGAGTACGCGACGGCGAGGACGTCGGTGTGGTGGGACGTCGAGGGATGCCCCGTCCCCGAAGGCTGCGATCCGAACACGGCCGCCTGCAACATTGGCGCCGCCTTGGAGAGGGCGGGCTACCGCGGGCCGCTCGCCATCGCCGCCTACGGAGACGTCAACAAGATCCCTGATCCCGTTGTCAAGGCCATGTCCTCTACCGGCATTGCCCTCCACCACGTCCCCGCGGGTACCTTTTTTTATTTTTTCTTTTTTTTTGGTGGACAATTGTGGAGATGAGAATGCTTGTTTGATCGAAATTTTGTTTATGTGACACAAATTGATGATGGATTTAGCGCGATCTGAGTATGTTTTAAACACTAACGAAGATTGTTTTAGGCGTTTATCAAAATTGGGAGCTTTTTTTTAACAGCAATGTTGAAAATCAAATAGTTTTGATATCCACATTGCGTTGTCTGTTGAAATCCGCATGCGTTTATACGCCTACTTTCTTGCCAGGTGTTAAGGATGGGAGTGACAAAAAAATACTGGTTGACATGTTGATTTGGGCGATTGATAACCAGGCCCCAGCGAATTATTTACTGATATCTGGTGATCGTGATTTTTCTAGTGTTCTCCATCAGTTACGCCTGCGAAAGTATAATACTTTGTTAGCTCAATCTGAGTCTTTATCGGAACCTCTTATTTCTGCGGCAAATTGTATCTGGCTATGGAAGAGCCTTGTGGCTGGAGGCCCAGCTTTTTTACCGTATGAAGGTGGAGCTGGTTCGGAAAGTTCATTGCATGATCATTTCCATCCAGGACATATGATACATCGTAGTCGTATGCAGGCTGACATTAAACAGAGAATGCCAACTTTAAGTTATCAGCAAACTACTTCTAAAAGAGAGATGAAGCGACGCATGCATGAAAACAGAACGAGTTTGAGTAATTTTTTGTTTCCTTCATGCAAACAGCATAAGAAGGTAAAATTGTGTGTTTTTGTCATAATGTTGAAGCATAAAATGTTACTCCTTTATTCGTGCAAATTAGTGTGTTGTGTTGCTACTCAAGACCAAGTTTGTTAATTTACAGGTTATGGTTCCTATTAATCATTTTCCAAGGAAGACCAAGTGCAATGGGCCTGTTGTTCATATGCCGCATACTTCTGTTGAAGGTAGCAACAAGAGACATAAGTGTTTTGCCTTTTTAAAAAAAGAAAATAAAAATAGGCGGGGCGGGGAGAAAAAGACACAAAAGTGTAAGGAAAGTAACAAATGCATATCTAAAAAGCAGAGAAAACGAAAACAGAATGATCCTAATTATGAAGAAGCTTATTACAATTTTAGACGGAAAAGGAAGAAAGAGACAGATCAGAATAAGGACCAAGCAAAGCTGATGCAGGAGATTGATCTTAAGAAGAATAACAAAGAGACCTTGAAAGATGAGTTGGTGCAAAATAAGGACATATCTGAACAGGTCAGGGATGTGATAGTACAAAATGATGTGAAGCAGAATGATGGAGCCTCGTATATGCAGGATGTGATACAGTATGTAGATGGATTTGAGAAGAAGAATGAAATGAAGAGGAAGAGGACTGAACTAGGGCAAGTGGAGGATGGAATGGAGTATGATGATAACTCAAAACGGGCACATTTTGGAATGGAACGTATGGATGGCTCACTGCATGTAGAGGATGAGATATACGAGGCGGAGCAGGTGGAAAATGTGCGAGAGTGTATGGATGGCTTAAAAAAGGCAGTCAATGTGAGACTATATAAGAATGAAACGGTAAATTACGAGTTAGAGTTTAAGGATGGACTGGAGGAGACACAGGATAAAATGAAAGCAAACAAGAATCATGAGATAGTGAAGGGCAATGAGATAGGCATGGATGATAGAGTCGACCAAATTCATGTTGAGCGGGCTAGGAATGAAGTGCAAATAAGTGGTAAAGGGAAAGAGGTCGTGACAGTGCAGAAAAACATAATGAACGTCAGAACAGTGGTGAAGATGGATGCAATGAGGCAAATGAATGAAATGGGCCATAATCTCTATAACCATCACAGTGGAAGGCCTGGTTATTACTGGGCTGTGCAGAATACTCCCCAATGTGCAATTTGCAAACTTCAGCATTTTGGACTCTGCCCCTGGGCAAGGGTACCGTGCATTTCTTGTGGAACATTTGGCCACTTCATTGATAATTGTCCACTTAGGCTACTTCTGTTATTTTCACCTTTTTTTAACTACTATTATGGCTCGTGACGTGACTGTTGATGTCTTTAAAGGTAAAATTTCAATCTTTAGTAAGAATGATGCATTGTTCATCTTCTACTTTCACTATATCATCTCCATCGTCCTGATCCTGTGTCATTGGTTCAGGAACATGGAATTTTTCTGCCAATAACATCCTTTCGATCCTTACGACTTCCATGTTATTTCTTGTTATAAATAGGTCTGGTAAAGTTATTTCAATATAGAGAAACAAATTTGAAAGGAAAATGTCACATTTGTGCTGTGAATGTTGGTTGAAGTTATTTTATTCTGTGTTTAATGATTTTTTATTTAATTAGAACTTCTTCTGCTGTCTTGTTGGCAGTGGAATGTAATTGTCTTCCATATAGTGACATCTAGTTTCTCATGTCTTATCCTTTGAGAAAATCATCTTTCATGTTTGAGATGAAGGGATAGTAGATGCCCCATATGTGACGTCTTCCATTGATGTGGAAATGTTGATAGGGGATTTCATAAAGTGACATCTAGTTTCTCATATCTTAACCTTTGAGAAAATCATGTTTCATGTTTTAGATGAATGGATAGTAGATGCCCCATGTGTGATATCTCCCATTGAAGTGAAAATGATGATAGGAAATTCCAGGGCCTTTTGATTTGCTTTTGTTCCTTTATGGATGCGTGGACATTTTTTCAAACATGCTGCTATCTGCACTTAAAAGTATCAATGATGTTTTACTTTTGAATGCAATGTTTAGTGGCTTCTTTAAATGAGAGTGATCTGGAAGTGACTTAAACAGGATGAGTAAATTTGGGGCAGCAACTTTCAAACTTTTGATCAAAACCTTTTTCCTTTTAGACTTATACAAATGTGAAGGGCAATCCTTGGCAGGTCATGAGTTTGATTGGTAGATAGAACTTCTTTACAAATTTGGATGATGGTGCATACATATGACAAACCCTTGTGGACTCAGACGTTCTCCTACTTGTGTTGAAGATGGTCTTTGATTAAGATGTGCTTTTTCTAAATGTGGCGTCAATTTGGGTTCACATAGAAATCAATGTCTGACTACCTAGTTTTAATTTGTTTCTAATAATGTTTTTTTTAATAGTTGTTGTAAGTTGATTGTTCGGAAGGATTTAAACTTTCAAGTTTTGTTCAAGGATATTGTGTGGAATGGCATATTAAGATATCTCCTACTCTTGTTGAAGATAATCTTTGATTAAGATTCGCTTTTTTCTAAATGTGGCCTCAGTATGGTTTTCTCATAGAAAACAAATGTCTGACTACCTAGTTTTAATTTGTTTCTAATAATTTATTTTTAATAATTATTTTTTAAAAACTCCGCCAAATCTTTTGCATTGTTGGTCCTTGCCATCCGACCATCTAAAATTTTGTTATTTGTAATTGCATAGAATCTAATTTAGGATCCATGCTCCCAACACCATTTGGGTATCAAGTGAAAGAATAATAATAAGAAGAAGAGTTGTTGCAAGTTGATTGTCTGGAAGGATTTAGACTTTCATGTTTTGTTTGAGGATACTGTGTGGAATGGCATGTTAAGAGGACTGGAGCCATTTGGTATGTAGTCTTTGCATCCTTCATGATGTTGATTTTGCCAATAAAAAAAAGATAAGGTAAGTACAAGGTTGTTGGTTGATATGGGAGCCATCAGTCGTTTGGAGCCATTTGGTATGTAGTCTTTGCATCCTTCATGATGTTGATTTTGCCAAAAAAAAATGATAACTTTTATGATGAAGGTCAGTAAAAGGAGACCATCTGGAGCCATTTGGTTTCTAGTCTTTGCATCCTTCGTGATGCTGATTTTGCCAAAAAAAAAAAGGTAGGGCAGGTACAAGGTTGCTGGTTGATATATGAGCCATAAGCCGTTTGGAGCCATTTGGTATGTAGTCTTTGCATACTTCATGATTTTGATTTTGCCAAAAAAAAAGCGAGATAGCTTTTATGATTAGGGTTTGTAAAAGGAGACCTATTTGCAATATTGCAATTGGTAGCTTGGGGGTTGAAAAATAATCTGTTTGCTTTATCTATTTTATTTGTCTACCTTCTTTATATAATTAAGGCAATATTTTGTGAAAAATCTCTTCCATGATTTTTTGATAATTTATTCTTGAATCTGGAGAAATTTGAAAGAGTTGATTTTTATTTAGAATATAAGAAATCATCTATTATAAGCTAGTGCTAGTTATAAATTTCATCACGTTTACATCTTTCCTTTTCTCTCTCTTAATTTTATCTTCTATTCTTTTATATTTCTTTATTGTTTGTAGGAATTCAAAGGAATAATTATGAAATGGAGAGGAGAAAATTGGAGGTCACATTGGTGCTTTAATTATTTTTGAGGCAGGTATATTTCCCTTTCAAATTAGAAGTAAATTATTACTTGAAAGTTATTTAGTTTTTTGCTTTCTCTTTGTTTACTTTTTGAAAATTTTTAATTTATTTTTAATATCAAATTTATTTGCTTTTCTTCCTTTTTGCCTTATCCAAATCGGAGATTTTTTGGTGAGGAGAAATTTATTTTTATTTTCTAATTATCATGGGTGGGCATATTTAGTGGCCTGATCGTTTTGCACACAATGATAAATATATTTATTTTAAACATTTTTCTTGAAAATTTTAATTAAAAATACTTTTATGATTAAATAGGTTAATATATAAATAGACAATTGTATGCAATATTTCACGTTACAAAAAATTTAAAAATTAAAATAAGATAGATGGTCCAATTATAAATAATAGACAACTGTATGCAATTTTTCCTTTTCAACATTTCATATTTCTATTCAATAATAAATAATTATCCAATTAATCATACTAATTAAATAATCAATTCAAATTACCAACTTATTAATTCTAATTAATAAAAAAATTAATATTTTATAATAATAGTGAAATACAAATTAATAATCAAGTCCATTAAATTATGATAACAATGAATATAAAATGTTAAATACTTAACACTTAGAAAAAACAAAGCATTGGCAACATATTTAAAAGTGAAAAAATATGCAAAGCTTATTTAAAAAGAGAGTGAGAAAAGAAAAGAAAAGAAAACAAAGTAAAAACAAAAATATAAAACAAAAAAACAAAACATAACAAATTGTCATCCCCCCTACCTTCCTCTCTTCCCCCCATCTCCCCGCCTCCCTCTTGCTCTTACTTCCCTCTTCTCCTAAGCACCGCCCGCCAACACCCATCCGCTCCTAAGGACATTTTTTTTATTTTACATGATAAATTGCAGATATTCTAGTGACATTACGAAATATGGTGAGAACCACTTCGCTAACGACTTTTGGTCGATTGCCTCCCGATACCAAAATCTTGATGAGATTTCTCCAAGATCTTGTGAAATTTCGAACCTTGGTGCAAAATTTTCTTTGACTACATTTAGTGTGGACTTTGTTTTATTTGACCCTATTAAAGATAATATTGGTTTTGTTTGAATTTATTAAATATAGACCAAAATTGATGGATTAGCCAAATGAATATAAATAAAGGCCTTCACTAATCCAATCAATGATCATGGCCACAAACAACGGATCATCTACCGATTAGAATTTCCAATTTATAGCATGTAGAAGAGATTGGTTCTTGTGAGATACAGATTAAATATGGTTATATCAATATCGGATTCGAATTTGAATCTACCTTCCATTTCCTGTGATTGATTCCGGCCTTAAAACAGTTTTAAAGGCCCATTAATATACTTATTATTATTATTATTATTATTACTTATTATTAATATTATAAAAGAAAATCTCGGAATATAATTCTACCCAAACTATGAGATCTAAAAAATTAACAAATTGTAACATATTTTGAATCATCTTACTCAATTTAATATTTGTTCCTTAATAATGCGTGCTTAATTTAAGATGTTTGCATAATTAAGGATTTTTATTTACTTATTTTATTGTTATTTATTATTACAAAAAAGTAATCACTATAACCGAATTAAAAATCTATTAAATTTTTTTTTTATTCAGTTATTAAATTTTCTTATATTTAAAAATTGTAATCATTAATACCTACTTAATTAAGATTGTTATTTATTTTTTAACATAAAATTAAAATTACTTTTGATATTTATATATAGTTATTGTCTTTCAGTGAATATATTTTTTTAAGTTAAATAGATATTTATTATTTTTATAATTGTATTTTATTAATATATTAATATATTTTATTATATTATTTAAATTACAAATGCACCCTGCACAATAATAATAAACTTTATTAATTAAATATTTTAAAATGTAATTTTATATAATATTATGTATTTGGACATGATAGATGGTATTGCAAGCGATGTGGTTAAGGTTTACCATTTACCATAATTGAGCCATTTACCATTTTAGGAGCCATTTTCTACTACAATACAATCTTCCATCCCTCTATTCACAAAGAACAAAATAGTTACACTAAAACAAAGAGTAGGAATTTGATAGAAAGGAAGGCAATAGATTGTAGGGAGAGTTGTGTGAAAAAGAAAGACCTTCAAGTGAAGCCTCTATTTATAGGCAATATGCAGTCAACTGGTCCATATTTATTAGATATTTATTATTTTTATTTAAAATAATAATTTTTAGTATATTTGAAATTATAATTTTATTTTATTAATATATTAATATATATTATTATTATATTATTTAGTTTCAAATTCACCCTGCATAATAATAATAAATTTTATTAATTAAATATTTTAAAATGTATTTTTATATAATATTATATATTGGGACGTGATAGATGGTACTGTAAGTGATGTGGTTAAGTGTTACCATTTACCATAACTGAGCAGTTTACCATTTTATGAGCCATTTTCTGCCACAATACGATCTTACAATTCCTCTCTTAACAAGGAACAAAACAGTTGCACTAAAACAAAGAGTAGGAATTTGATATAATGGAAAGCAAGAATAGATTTTAGGGAGAGGTGTGAAAAATGAAAGTACTTCAAGTGAAGCCTCTATTTATAGGCAATTTGCAATCAACCGGTCCATATTTATTCGAGTCAATGAAACCAATTTTATAATAAATAGTGTGAAATAGAAGTAACTTCAAACTTAATAGATTTAAGTAAAACCAACTCTATTCTTAATAGAGTAAAAAAAAAAGACTCTACACTAAATAAAGTAAAATAAAATAAAATCACTTAAATAGAATTTATCCTTATAAAAATTAGGATTTGAGGTGGGTAAGAATATAAATTCTATAAATTTTGACTTGAGTTACACAACTGTTTAGCAACACAAAATCTTTATTAAGATAGGAAAAAACTTGGCAAAGGCTTACCACTACAATTTGAAAATAAAATCGATGGAGTTAAATTTACCACTTCTTTCTATTTTTAAATTCATAAATAATTTATTTAACCATTTTATTTCAATTTAATTCAAAGCAGTTCGTAAAATAGTAAATTGACTGACCACTTGTAGCCTACAAATACGGAACAGATCCCCTAAATCGTATTCGATCCTATTACTTTTGGATTATATACCAAACTAGTCCAAACCTCTGTGTACACGAGTCTGATGCGAATTAAAGTTACAGATATCTAATATCTTAACCCTTCCCTAACTGCCAACAAGTATATTTGATTTAATTAGATTGAATTGTGTTGGTTAAGTTTAAAATTATAAATAAAATGTTGACTAGACATTGAAGATGCTTTTTGCGATTGTTGGCAATTTATTTTTTAAGCCCCCCATGAGTGAGCGGACCCCCACTCAAATCCTAATATTGATTAGGATTACTCTAATAAGTATAGTGTTGGGTTTATTGAAATCTATTAAGTATAAAGGTTCTTCTATTTCACCCTATTTATTGTAAAGTTGGTTTCGTTGACTATAATAAATATGGACCGAAACTGGTTGACTGCCAATTGCTTATAAATAGAGTGATATCTTTCACTTTTTCCCACAACTCTCTCTACGATCTACTCCTCTCTTCCTTTCTATCAAATTCCTGCTCTTTGTTTTGGTGCAATTGTTTTGTTCTTTGTGAAGAGAGGGATGGAAGATCTAAATGTAGAAGCTAGGATGGGAGAGAATGGTGGTGAGTATAGGGAGGTTGATGATGAGTTCTACGAGACGATTGATGCTCCCAAGTATGTGGACTTCTTGGGACCTTCCCATCCACTTCTTGATAGCAATCCTTCCTGGTTTTGCTCACGTGTTGGCGAGTGTCTCTTTCTTTATTTATTATGCTACCCTATTTCTGTTTCAATGTGAACTTTTTTTTAAGTTTTGTATGTTTGATGTGTTGCTTTGATACCTAGGTTGCATAAAGAAGGATTATTGTTGTTGATTTAGCTTATAGGATATGTTATATAACCGTTCTTGTTGAGTTGGTATGATGTGATTGCGTAAAGTATGATTTAATGTACTTTTTGAGATGTTAGTATTGCCTATGAGTTAATAGCTTGAGTGAAATAGATATTTGAGATCATAAATTAGTTGCTGTTTTTTAGGGTGCGACCAAGAGCATGAGCGAGATATGGATTCTGAAGCAATTTGCAGGAATTTTGTGCATCGGGTATGCTTACCTTCTTTGAACATTAATTTTATGTTCCAAAATGCAAATTTATGCATGCTTATCTTATCTTTGTAGGTTATGGCTGCAAGAGGAGGCCCCAGTGTGAAGCGCGGAAAAGCCATATGCAAGCAGTCACGAATGTACGCATCCAGTTTCAACTTTAATTGTTGAAACTTTTGTTTTCTTTTTGATACTTGTTCTTAGGGGTACTTATACTTCTTCCAAGAGCAGGTCAACTCCTACTGGGAAGAACGCACACGGGAAGAAAGAGATGGTGCAGGACATGAAACATTCTGGAACTGTTGTTAATGCTAAGACAGATTTGAAGGGGAAGAACAAAGTAGTAAAGGCTCTAGTCTTCTCTTCCCCTATGAAGAAAGGGAAGCAAGAAACTAGAAATATTAATTTGAATGCCTTAGATGCAGAAAGAAGCACAAAGCCATTGAAAGATGGGCCGTTGCTTCCCAATCATGGAAGAAGGATTAAGAAAGCAATGCCCACAATTCCAAAGCCTTTCAGACTAAGAACAGAGGTAAGGTTTGGAATCTAAAAAGAAATAATTTTAATCAAAATTCCCATGCTATTTGAGAGGAGGGATTTTAACATCTGTTCATTTCTAACAGGAAAGAGGCATCTTAAAAAAGGCAAACATGGAGAAAGGAAGGCTGCTTCAACCACCTGCATTCCCTTCTAACCCTGCACGAGGCACTAAAATAAAAAATGAGAGTGCGAAGGATGGGGTTAGATGTTTATTTTTTGGAAGAAACTGTCAAATGAATATAAGCCAATATCCATCATGCCTAGAAATCATATCTGTACATTTTCAATATCTAATAGTAACTCAATAGGAAGTTGCATTGCATTGAATGATGTACAAAATGAATGAAGCTCCATTCTAACGAATATTTTTTGCTGCTTACCTTAGAAACTTGCACAAAGAGCAGCCATCGCGAAATTAACTGGAAGCAAAGAACCTAAACCAGAAAAGAGAGCTCCTTTGAAATTGAAGGTAAAAGCATGTTACTATTTGTGCTTTTGTTTTTACTGCTATGTTTATCTGCATAAAAATCCTTCATACAAACTAAGTTGCATTGGATTGAATGGAGTACAAAATGAATGAAGTTCCATTCTAACAAATATTTTTTGCTGCTTACCTTAGAAACTTGCTCAAAGAGCAGCCATCGTGAAATTAACTGGAAGCAAAGAACCTAAACCGGAAAAGAGAGCTCCTTTGAAATTAAAGGTAAAAGCATGTTATTATTTGTGCTTTTGTTTTTACTGCTATGTTAATCTGCATAAAATCCTTCATACATGCTACTTATTGTATGTAGAATGATGACATAAAGATAACATCCCAACGAACTAAAAATTCACAACAGCTTATGGGGACTGCTTCATCTGGAAGAAATGTTAACTGTTTGGTTCCTCAAAGCCAAATGGGTTGTAGAATTACATCTACATCTCAAGGGAAAAAACCACCAAATCCGAAGGAGCCTGTTTTTTGCCAAGTTCATGTTCCAAAGAGCAAGGTTTGATAGTAGTCTTCTCACTTTGGGTTCTAATTCTATTCGTTCAAATTTTTCATTGAACACATTTTTGTGTGTTCCTTGTGATTTTTTTTTTTCATTTCAAGAATATTCATATACTGTTTGCACTCGGCTGATAATTTGGGTTAAAATCAACATTTTGATTAAATGTTGCTGGTTTTTGCCCATTTGCAATTCCTGGAATGAAGAATTTATGTTACTCGGTGTTTCTTTTGATATTTCAAATGCCAGGTTTCCATGGTAGCTCCAATTACAGTGTCAGCCGAAAGTGATGAGAAAAGGTGGACCTTGGAGGATTTTGATATTGAGAAGCCTCTTGGTCAAGGGGCTTTTGGCCGCGTCTACTTGGCGAGGGAAAAGAAGGTGATTTTTCACATTTCTTGTGTTATTTGATGGTCTGATTTAGGTTTCTTGAATCTACTGCCTTCTTTGTAACAACTGGCCAACTAAATGTTTTCTTTGAGGATATTGATGGACAAATTGCATAAAACTATTGTAGACATTCACTTGCTCATTATTCGTTGCAATTGATCTTACACAAAAAGGACAACTTCAGTTTCCTTTTATTTTTCTAACATCTAACTTGTAATTTTTGGTTAAGTATTGCTACGTGGAAGGAATGGGGTGGTGTATCAAAACGAAAATTGTCTAGCAGTGAATGTGAAATGTATATCAATTGTCGTGGGCTTGTTTTCCATTTTTTTCTTTTTATTATTCTCAGATCTATTTTTTGAAGGCTTGATCAACTTCAAGTGTAGAACAAATTTGACAATCGTTTCTGGTGTTGGCAGAGCAATCACGTTGTGGCTTTGAAGGTTATGTGTAAAGGTCAATTGAAGAAGTCACAAGTTGAACATCAATTGCAAAGAGAAGTTGAGATACAAAGCCATCTTCGCCACCCGAATATATTATGCCTTCACGGATATTTCCATGATCCGGTTGAGATATCATTCTCTCTTTTTATCAGTTGATTATGTTCTAGTAATATATTTTAGAAAACATTAAATGAGTTTTCAAATGCAGTCGTACGCATATTTAGTTTTAGAATATGCAGCCAGAGGTGAACTCTACAAAGAACTGCAGAGATGCAAACACTTCAGTGAAAAACTTGCTGCTACGGTAAAAAATGGTGTTCTATTTAAGATCTTCTATTTGATGATATACATAATAACATCATGTTGTAATTTGTTTTCCAATGGGTTATGCATGACAGAATATAGCTTCCTTGGCAAGAGCTCTTATTTATTGCCATGGAAAACATGTGATACACAGAGACATTAAACCCGAAAACCTTTTGATTACCTTGCAGGTAAATTAATCACTCTAACATTATTAATTGAGGAACTTTTTATCTGTAATTATGACCTTATTTTAGTTTTTTTTTTCTTGTAAAAGGGTGAGCTAAAAATTGCTGATTTTGGTTGTTCTGTGCATTCAATTAATCGAAGGAAAACAATGTGTGGGACATTGGACTACCTTCCACCTGAAATGAGTAAGTTAAGATATAGGAATAGCTGTTTGTATGGCATTATTTTTTTTCTCAAGAAACTTTGTTTGATAATGTTTTGTTTATACTTACAGTCAAAAACACCGGACATGATGCAAGTGTAGACATTTGGAGCTTGGGTGTTTTGTGCTATGAGTTCCTATATGGAGCTCCTCCTTTTGAAGCTGAAAAAAATTCGGAGACCTTCAGAAGGTAGTCTATTTCTTATTATGGCTACATTTCTTAAAAACTTGAATTATTCAGATTTCAAATTTTTTACCCTTTTGTAGGATCAAAGAGGTGGATTTGAAGTTTCCTGACAGACCAATTGTTTCGCATTTGGCAAAAGAGTTAATAAGTCTGGTACAGTCTGGTGACATAAGATATTTGGCTTCTCATCAAAGAGTTCACCATGTTTTGACATTTTTTTTTTGGCAGATGTTAGTCAAAGATGCTTCGCAGCGACTTCCATTGCACAAGAACCTTGTGCATCCATGGATTTTACAAAATGCTGATCCATGGATGGCAAATGATCAGCAATAGACTGCAAAAATTACAGTTGTAAATAAGGTACTTTTGTTAGAACACATTGTAAATGAGATTGTCTTTTCATAAGTGGGCTCACCTTTAACTTATTAGACACTTTCAGCAACTTTCATCGCACAAGGTTCCTTGTGCATCCATGGATCCTACAAAATACAGATCCATCAGAATTTTACCGGTGTTGATTACCATGTGAGAAGTTTGTGTGTTCATGGTTCTTGGACACTTATGAAAAGAACGTGATTCTAGGTGGCTGAAAGAAGATGCTCAAGTCTGCTCTTGGATGTGGAATTGTATGGAGCCCCCCCCATATAAGTGTTGATGTCATTCTCCTTGATTCTGCTTGTGCTGTTTTTCATTCGGCAAGTGAATCATGGGCTGCAAATGACAAAGTTAAAAGGATCTATGAGTTATGTGAGGAGGTTTTTATGATGAAGCAGGCTGGAAATTCCCTCAAAGATTATTATGGTCTGGTCAAAGGACTCAGGGAAGAGCTTTTCTTCTTTACCAACCATACCGTCAAAGCATTGAGGCTTGGAAGAAACAACAGGAACAGCTGAAAGTTGTGTCATTCTTCAGGCCTTGACACCTACTGTGCTTCTGCCAATCATCATCTCCTTGCAGGAACTGAATTGCCCTCCCTGAATGGCTCATTCTCCAAAATGTCGTATATTCAAGTTGAAGTTGAGCCTCTTCAAGATGTAGATAATACTGCTTTGAATAGCACTGTGAAATTCGCCCCAACTTCTCTTGTTCAGCCAGCTTTGCACTCAGTTGATAAAAGAACCTTTATTACTGGGCGGAACATATCCTGTTTCTTCATTTTTCTTTTTAATGCAACACGATGATCATGTTTTATGTATATGTTGATGTACTTGTTTTTAGAAAACATTTGCGATAAATGTGCTTGTTACACCAGGCTGGGTTTGGCCACTTGTTTGAACAACAATTGCAACTTGAGCAATATCAGACTAGAAAAATTAATTAACATTCTTCCATTTGATGCTTTTGACTATATATGCTTTACATGTGGTCATGTAATGCCCAGTTTGATTGCAGCGACTACAATGGAAGGTGTGTTTTCTCGACTCACCCAATATGACAAGTAAAGGATGGATTTGGGCATGTACAAAGATACCTCTGATGCTGTGAAAGGAGATACCTCACAGTCATGAGTGTATTAAGAAGGGGCGTGGTAGACCTAGAAAAACATGGATGGGAACAGTAAGGACATGAAATAGTTGAATCTAAACATTGGCATGGTCTATGACAGGGTGAAGTGGATGGATGACAAAGAAGAAGTGGATGGATTTATGGAATGGAGTATGATGATAGCACAAAACTGATAGATGACTTGATAGGATATAAGGATGGCTCGCACAAAGAAGAGCTTGGAGAAAGATGGGGAAAATGTAATTCCCTGCTCCTATTTTTCAAAAGTCAGACCAGGATTTTTCTTCCGATCGGGCGACTAAATGTGGGTATATTTGTCTGTCTTGAATTTTAAAATTATAAATAAACTATTTTATTAGACATTCAAAATGATTTTTTTGTAACCGTTTGGTTTTCTATTCTGTGGGTAGCCCATTAGTGAGCGGGCTCCACAAAACTCTAATTTTTTGCTAGAATAAATTTTATTTTAAGAGATCTTATGAAATTCAATTTTCTCTAACACCACGAAGTGCAGACTTGATTTTATTTGATCATGTTAAATAAATATGATATTAGTTTCGTTTGACTCTATTAAACATGGAACAAGACAGATTCTCTCTATATAAATAAAAGCCTTTACTTAATATAAATATTACTATAAAGTTTTTAATACTCTGCAGTGATTATCATTTCCATTTCATGGAGAGTAATATGGATGGGTTTAGATTAGATATAGATCGAGTGAAGCTCTAATTTAATTTTGAATATTATTTCTATATTTAATCCGGCAAAACCGTATCTAATCCGTATGCAAATTTAACTTCGAATATTATATATATATTTGATCTTCCAGATCCGTATCTTATCCAATTAAATGATATAATTTAATACATAATATAGATGTAATGTAATTTGTGCGCCGTAAGAGGCGGTTTTTATGAAGGTTGAATAGAGAAAAAAGTGAGTTTTTGTCGATGTGGGACTAAGAGCATACTATAAATTTAACAAAGCAAAGGCATGCGGCTGCGAGGAGAGGGCATACATTCAGAGCTAGCTAGCTGATAAGGTGTTGTTGCATTGAGACCATTTTAAATAATAAATGTTACTTAAACTTTCTAGCAATGCTTGTGTTTAAAAAATCATGACAAATTCATAACAATTGGCTTAAGATGATTATGTCTAAGTAGCCATTTGCTTATTTATTATTTAATTATGTATTAATGTAATAAATCCAATAAGACTACCCATCTTCGTGTACCATCTAGAAATCCGATATGATAGTCGGTACATTATTTGAAATTATGCCTCCTATTGCTTCCCAAGATAATGACAATGAAATGTACTTAATTATGTCCAGCAAATGTTCCACATTTTGATTCAAATGAAAATAGATGTAATGTTCCTTTGAAGCTCTTGGGATGGATAAAATTAATAAATAATTACTTAATATGTTCTAAAAAAATTATAATTTAGTTCCTATTTCACATTTGATTAATAAGAAGTACAATAAATAACCAAAATTTTAATTTATTTAGGGTTCTTTCGATTGAGGCACTCGGCTTGGCCACACCATTTACTCCCAGCCGTGACAAGCTAGGTTTTGGAACCCGTAAAATTCAACCAATTTTTGTAAAGAAAAAAATTATATTCCAATTAATCAACCTTAAGTGTTTTTAAGACAATTCAAAATTTTCTTTTTTTCCAATGATTACAAGTAATTCTTTGACGATGATGCAATTTAAAAAAATCAATGGTGGAAAAATGATTTATGAAAATTTATAATTTGTATTTTTTTTATCTACTTCTATATTTCTGATTAAAAAGTATTCCCTGATTTTAAAAAATAAAATATGGAAGTTTTTTTTTCTTTCTCTCCGACTCTATCTACTTGTAAATTTTTTTATGAGGAAAAACTTTATCTATTATTTTTATTAATTTTAAATTGATAAGTATACAAAAATAATCTTTACAAAATTGTCATAAATTTTTATATTTGCAGTTTAAAATATTGTCTGATTTATTACTTTATTTTAAATTTATAATTTTTTATTTTTTATTTTCTAATTAATTCCTAATTTCATAATTCCAAATTTATAATTACCATTGAATTATATTGATTAGATATATCTATTATTATGTATATTTATCTCTATTAACTCGATTCTTTTAGAATCATCCCATAGTGGTTTTAAAATTTTTATTGTTATTATTATATTCATCACTTCAGTTTTCAAGGAATTTTTAAAATACTTTTAACACAAAATAATATATACATTAGCCTATTTGCGTATCAAATTATTTTTTCTAAAAAATTCAATTATAATTTTAAAGATTAAATATAATAAAATAAAATAACTATTCATGTCGTGGTGTAAAATTCTTTAAAAAATTAGTCTCATATCAAATACTTACTTAAGTATAATCTAATTTATTAATGAAAATATACTTAAAGATCTTTATCTTCAATCAACCACTTTTAAATAATTGGCCTAAACCTATCATAATTTATTTGATCTACATTGTTGAAAATATTCTGATTTGGGATTGCATTGGATGATTTAACCACTTTTGATAAAATGGCTTAGCCAATCAAGCTCAATTTAACTTGGTAGTTATAATAGATAACATAATAAAATTGTGCTGGTTAATATAATAGTAAAATTTATCTAAATATTTATATTGTTTATTTTTAACATTTTTGTTAATTATTACAAGTTTCTTTATTTCTTTTGGAAACTTTTCGACCCACATTTATTAATTAATTATTGGGCATCTTTGTCAATTATTTATTAAAATGTTTAAAATTAAGTAAGAGGGAATTTGTCCATGGATGATAACCTCAATTGGCTGATAAGGAATTACAAACTTTACTTTGTTTATTAGGGTTCAAATCCAAATGTTTTTGCCTATGAATGAACTCTATTATAAAGCTTCTAATACTGTATCAGGTTTCATATCCAATTTATAGCTGGTATTGGATATATTTGGTTAACTAAGTTGAATCCAGACGGGCTAAATTTTAAAATTATAAATAAAATATTTTATTCGATATTAAAAATAATTTTCCTGATTTCTGATAATTTATTCCGAGGGTTGCAACAATCGAGCATGCCCCACCTGAATCTTAATCTTAATTAGGACAAATTATAGCTTAAGATAGAACTTTATTTTTCTTTATTAAGTATCCAGTCGATTTTTTTTATTTTTTTGACTGGCGATGTCAAGTAGGCCCTGCTAGGCCTTACTTGGTTATTTAAAATTAGTATTTATTAGTCATTTATTTATTTTTTATCATTATTATTCTCTTATTTTGAATTTTCAAACATTAATTACTTCCAAAAAAAATTGTTGGGCCCACCTTGGACAACTAATGATTAGTAAGAACTCTAACAATGAGAGCCCCTATTCTAAAAGTATCTGGGAGAGCCCAATGGCTTCTCCAAGGTGACCCTAAATGTTGGGCTCTCATATTCATATGGTTGGGCCTTGGGTTGGCTGACCCATAGGGGTGTAGCCCATTGTACAGCCCTATTTCTTACTATGTTTAAGTGTAGAGTTGGTTTTATCTAGTAAGATGTTGATTTTATTTGCCTCTTATCAGATATGGACCAAAACTTATTGACTGACCAATAGTCTATAAATAAAATTCTTCACTTGAACTTGTTGTATATTAGGTTTTGATGATTTCAATTGTGGTCTAAGACTCTCACCATTCTGATTGAGCCCTTTATCCTCGGTCATTGATTCTATCCCGCAACTATAAATTATGAATTTGGATTCTCCTTTTCTTCTATATTAGGAGTGAGTATTCGGTCACTTTGGTTTCAAACTTAACGGAACTAAATTAACCGAATCAGATTCCATAACTGAAACAGAATCAAACCAAACCCAAATATTTAAATTCAATCCGTTTGGTAACTTGACAACTGAATTACATTTTAAGTTATAGAAAAATAGATTTATTTATTTGGTTAATCAAAATAATACAATATTTTAGCCAACATAATTATATAATTTTTTTAAATATATATAATATTTAACATTTCAAACCAAAATATTAATATCAAGTTCAATTTGTCTATGGCTTCATAAAAAGACAAAGTAAATTATTTCAAAACTGAATCTGTATTCGATTTTCATCATATTATGCTCCATTATGTGGTCAGGGCAGCGCATTTGGTTGTTTCGTTATCGAACCGAACCCAATTTTTAAATGAGTTGTTTTTAGTCACATAAACCGAAACCGAAATTCTTCCAAAACCAAATCGAACCAAAATAAAATATTTCAGTTTGGTTTATTAAAAATCGAAATTATTATAACTATATTAAATTAATTATAATTTTCATAATAAATAAAATTAAAACGTGATTTAAATCATCATAATTATATTAAAAAGTATTCTACATATAGACATTATGTTAAACAACTCAAACAAATTACAAAAAAAAATTAAAAAAAATAATAACAACCATATAAACCACAAATAGTAAGTTTTTTTCGTAAATTTTTTTTCCCGTTTCACGGTAGGTTCCGAATCAAATTTTCATGCACTTAGAAAATTTACTCAAAGTTTAAACTGAACCTTATTAAAATTTTCCCAAAATAGAGCTGACCCGCCAGTCGGTTATTTCAATTTGTGCTGAAGTTTGGTCAACCCTATCTGCGTTGATAGATATTTAATTAGGTACGGGTTATAATATATAATTTTAGGAAAATACAAGCTTAGAAAATTTAGTAAGAATCGAATTGTATATAAAAGTTTATATCATATGTTCGGGCCCGAGATCATCCACCCCCACGGACTACGGTCCTTGTAATTCGATCCAGGTTGAAGGGTTCGGTGGGACTGAGGCGCCCTTGCCACGCAAAGAGATAGTGCGATAATATAAAATAATGCAAATGATATCACAAGTATTAAAATGACACACAAGAAAATTTTTTACGTTGTTCCTTAGGGTTCAATTCGAATCTGTAAGATCCGAATTAAATCGAGACCGGTCCTGAGATGAACTTGTCTGATGGACGAGCACGTTGAATTACGAATAGCACTTCGGGCACAATCAGTTACACCAATAATCCTCAAAGCGAATAGCTTGTTCGATTTTTTATTTTACCCAACCAGTAATGGGTGAGTGGGTGAGCTCAAACCCACATAATCACGTCTTCTTCCCTGCTTCTACCGCCGACCAACTCTCTTCGGCTCTACAACAATTCCTTTTCCATAATGGCACTTGGTTTTCCTCTTGATAATAAGAAGAAGCAACAACCTATCTACAACAGCAAGGTTAAACTCAACAATGTCGTACTCCGACGTCTTTGACAGTAGCTACTTGACTTTTCATAGACAGTAACTCCTTCCCTTTGTGATTTTTTTTTTCGGCGGCTACAGTGACGAACCTTGGCAAAATTCAGTTTGGGTTTCAAGACCACTTCTCCGTCTTCACGTTGGTCACCAATTTGGAGCCGAGAACGACCGGTGTTGGTCGGAAAATCTCTGCGAATCCAAATCTCCGCTGCTATTTTCTGCTCCTATTCCTCATCAGATGGGCTACTTTTCGAATTTTCTCCGGCAACTACATTGACAAACCTTGGCGAAACTCTGTTTGGGTTTCGAGACCACTCCTCCGTCTTAGCGTTGGTCACCATCTTGGAGCCAGGAATGACCGGCATTGGTTGAAAATTCTCCGTGAATCCTGATCTCCGCTGATATTTTCTGCTCTTGTTCCTGATCAGATGGGCTACTTTCCGAATTTTCTCCGACGACTACAATGACGAACCTCAGTGAAACTCAGTTTGGGTTTCAAGACCACTCCTCCGTCTTCGTGTTGGTCACCGTCTTGGAGCCGGAACTGATCGGCGTTGGTCGAAAATTCTCCGCGAATCCTGATCTCTGCTGTTGTTTTCTGCTCCTATTCCTGATCAAATGGGCTACTTTCCGAATTTTCTCCGGCGACTACAGTAACGAACCTTGGCGAAACTCAATTTGGGTTTCGAGACCACTCCTCCGTCTTCGTGATGGTCACCATTTTGGAACCGAGAACGACCGGCGTTGAATAGAATATGGCCACAAATATCTGTCTTTTCACTGCTCTATTTTCTCCTCTTCTTCGCTCACCACCTCATGGCAAAATTCCAACAACAGCGACAAGTCTGTCGGCGAGTATGGGTTGTGTTGTTTTGCGGCCCCTCTGATCTCCACGCCGATGGTCTTGATTGTCCTCTTCCTACAGCAATAAGGCAGTACCTTCGTGTTGGTGTTGCAACAATGGGGCGTCTCACGATAGCAACTCTCTGGCAAATGGTGTGCTACTTACCTCCAAACTCTCATGATGACGATCTTCAGAATAGGAGCCAAAGGTGCATCGAGGCACCAATGGTTCAACTCCAACAACACTCGACGAGAGGGCTCTGGCAAGTGCAAACTTTCTTCCTTCCAAGCAAGAGCAGTGTTGGTCTCTTTAGTGGCTCAAAATAGGGCAATGACAAGGCCTTTTCTTCCCCTGCTTCGGCGCAAACAAGCTCTGCAATAAGGCTCCAAGAGTCTCCAATCAGGCAGCAAAGAAAGCTCCTCTTCGTCTGTAAAGCGGCAACACAGATCTTTTGTTATAGAGTAGGCAACACGTCGGAAAGGTGGCAAACAGCAACAAAAGGCCTAATTTGTCCCCTATTTTCCCCTGCAACGAAGAAAAAGTTTCCTTATGGGTAAATTCAATGTAGCAAGGCTGTGAGCTTCAAGCGTCGGCGACATCTTTGGCAGAAACAGGAAGTGGCAGCAACACCTCTGGAATTCTTGGCTCGATGAAGATTTGGGCGAGACTTCACAACGGCAATGGGCTCGACTCCGGGGATGCAGGGGCGCGGCGACCAGGGACTCCTCTCCTTGGCGGGCAGGAACAACGCTCTGAGACAGGCTTCACAAACAGCAACAGGGAGGGCTTCTCGACCAACTATGGCCATGAGATGGCAGCAATGAAACTCCAGCAAAACTCTTGATTGGTTTATGCGAAAAGTAAACAAACAAAAAACCTCCTTTGATTAGATTTGTAGCAAGCAGCGAGGCAGCAAGGGGGAACTTTGCAGCACAATAAAGTTCGTATTAGCAAGGTAGCGGCAATTCCTCTCCTCGAACAAATTCACCGTGACAGGCCTATATCTCCTTAGCAGTCTCTGCTCCTTTCCTTGGCGAAACAAAGTGGCGGTCTTCCATTGGCAACAACACTTCTGGAATTCTTTTTTATTTGGTTGCACCACCCAGGGAATCCTTTCCAAGGCAGACCTTTTGGCGACAGGAAACAGGAAAGTAGAGGATCCTTGGTGAGGCTTGGAGAAGATAGTGTGGCTTCAATGGTGAGTCTAGGCCAAGGCAACAGCTTGACTACAACGGTTTCTCCCCTTCCTGACTCTCGTTAGATTGAAGAGATGCAAAATTATATGGCGTCCATGACTCCTTCCACACGGGGCTCCAAAGCTGCGGAGGTGACGGCGAAAAGATAGGCAAAATTCTTCATAAAAACGCAACAACAAGGTGGGGGGGCGGGGGAAGAACTAACATCTCATAGACGAATCTCAATAATTCGTTAGAATCAAAGCTATGCACTCTTCTCAAAAAATTTTCTCCCCCCTTTCTTCAACAGTAACACCCGGCTTTTATAGAATTGAGATAATTCCTGGGTGAGAAATTTCCTCCGGCTATTGTTGTAAAATAACATCTGCCCCTTCTTCTAGCAATTCTTCCTCCGACAATTTTAGAACCGTATGACCAATTCCTTTGTAACTTACAAGAAATCATCCATGTTAACAATTAAACCCAACCCCTAGAATTTATTCACATGATCGAATAAATATGTGCGAACATCATACTACAATATTATATTTGAGACTATGTATGAAAAGAAAGGGCATTGTCCGTAAATAAATGAAAAATCAGGGCCAAAATTTCCAACCAGTTGTTAAACCCGGGAGAGCTTGTTCGAACCAGTTTATAAAAATTAACTTTAATTTAATGACCGTTACCCACGGTCTGACCCGAAGATCCCCTCCAACGGCTACTTTTCCTATTCAAATCCTTCCAATCGCCGCCTTCTACTTTCTCACACAACTCTCCCTGCAACCACCTCTCTTCTTCTCCATCTCTGCTCGTTTTTTTCCTTCCGATTTTGTTTGTTTTTGATCCGTGTGAAGAGAGGGATGGAAGATCTTCCCGTAGAGGCTGGGATGGGGGAGAATGGTGGTGCGTGCGGGGAGAAAGACGACGAGTTCTATGAGACGATTGAGGCGCCCAAGTTCGTGGACTTCACGCTTCCCATCCTTCCCCTTCTCGACGACGATCGTTCTTGGTTCTGTTCGCGTGTTGGTGAGTGTCCCTTTGGTTTTGTTATGCTTCCCTGTTTATGATTTGAGGTGTAACTTTGGTTTTGTATGTCGGCTGTGTTGTTTTGATTTCTGGGTTGTGTAAAGAATGCGTTTTTTTTGTTGATTTAGCTCATAAAATGTGTTATGTGAGCGTCCTTTGTTGGAGTGGTATGATATAATAACATCAAGTAAAGATTGGTTGAGGCTTGTCGCTTCACTAAATGGCTACTTTTTGTGGTTGATTAAACTTGTATAGGATGTGTTCTGTGAGCTTTTTTAGTTGGAGTGGCATGTTACAGATGCATCATGAATGATTTGATGAACTTCCGGAGGATTTGCTAGTGAAATTTGTTGATTCAATGATTAGCTAGTTAGTATCACAATTTAGTAAAAAAAAAATGTTTTCTGAAAGTCAAGAACATTTTCAGTGAATTGGAGATATCGTAAACTAGTTTGTTGTCTTTTTTAGGGTGTGACCAAAAGCATGAGCAAGATATGGATTCTGAGACCATTTACAGAAATTTTGTGCTTCGGGTATGTGGATTCCTTCCATCTGCGGCCAATTATTTAATGTTGGTAAACCCAGTTTCATGCATGATGATCCTAACTTAGTAGGTCATGGCTGCGAGAAGCCCCAATGTGAAGCTCGGAAAAGCCTTCAGCAACATGTATGTATCCTTCTTCAACTTTAACTTTGCTTTCTTTTTTGATACCTGGTTCAGATCTTACTAAATAGCATGTGATTGGCCAGTGGTATTCCAAAGTGCCCACTTTCTGCCCCACCAAAATCATCTAGAGTGCCAAAGTTGGCTGTGATATCTTCCATCTCCCAGATTCATGGAGCTAAGGTTAAGGTTACTCATATTTCTTCCAAGTTTATGCCAACTCCTATTAGGAAGAAGTCACAAGGGAATAAAGAGAAGGTGCAGGAACCCTGTGGAAATGTTGTGAAGTCTAAAATGACAAGTTTGAAGGAGAAGAAGAAGGAAGTGGTGAAGGCTCTAGTCTTCTCTTCACCTGGGAAGAAAGGGAAGCAAGGAATTAGTATTACTTCTGTAGCAAATATTACTAGTGACATGAAGAAACTTAAAATTAGCAGGCAGGCGAAAATTGTGCCATCTAGATATGCCTCCTCTTCTGCACAGGCAAAGCCTTCTACAAATGCATGTATTGCGAAGAGCAAAAAGGTCAGGAGTTCAATTGCTTCCAAGGATACAGGTAACCAAAAAGCCATTTTGGTAAGGAAGAAGACAGCTGGGAAAGGAAAGGAGAAGAAGTCCAATGGAAAACTTTCTGGCATCAAAAGAAGAGATGTAACGAAATTTGATGGGAATATGGGTGTGAAAGAGAAGGCATCAAGGAATTCTGCTAGAGTTTTAGATGTCATTGGAGAAGAATGCCTACTACCTATGGAGACATCAATCGAAAAGGAAAAAATTGCTGACACGAGAAATGGAAGTTCTATGAAAGAAACAAGTCTCGCTATGGCAATAGTAAACTTTGACAATGCAATCGAATCATGTGTTCAGAGTACATTCTTGGAGTCCACAGATTTAATAGATGCAACAGAGGACAGCATGCCATTGATAAGAGAAGAGGGCATATGTGAGATAAATAAACAGGTTATCGATACCGAAACAATCGAGAAGGAAAAAATTGCTGACACGAGAAATGGAAGTTCTATGAAAGAAACAAGTCTCGCTATGGCAATAGTAAACTTTGACAATGCAATCGAATCATGTGTTCAGAGTACATTCTTGGAGTCCACAGATTTAATAGATGCAACAGAGGACAGCATGCCATTGATAAGAGAAGAGGGCATATGTGAGATAAATAAACAGGTTATCGATACCGAAACAATCGAGAAGGAAAAAATTGCTGACACGAGAAATGGAAGTTCTATGAAAGAAACAAGTCTCGCTATGGCAATAGTAAACTTTGACAATGCAATCGAATCATGTGTTCAGAGTACATTCTTGGAGTCCACAGATTTAATAGATGCAACAGAGGACAGCATGCCATTGATAAGAGAAGAGGGCATATGTGAGATAAATAAACAGGTTATCGATACCGAAACAATCGAGAAGGAAAAAATTGCTGACACGAGAAATGGAAGTTCTATGAAAGAAACAAGTCTCGCTATGGCAATAGTAAACTTTGACAATGCAATCGAATCATGTGTTCAGAGTACATTCTTGGAGTCCACAGATTTAATAGATGCAACAGAGGACAGCATGCCATTGATAAGAGAAGAGGGCATATGTGAGATAAATAAACAGGTTATCGATACCGAAACAATCGAGAAGGAAAAAATTGCTGACACGAGAAATGGAAGTTCTATGAAAGAAACAAGTCTCGCTATGGCAATAGTAAACTTTGACAATGCAATCGAATCATGTGTTCAGAGTACATTCTTGGAGTCCACAGATTTAATAGATGCAACAGAGGACAGCATGCCATTGATAAGAGAAGAGGGCATATGTGAGATAAATAAACAGGTTATCGATACCGAAACAATCGAGAAGGAAAAAATTGCTGACACGAGAAATGGAAGTTCTATGAAAGAAACAAGTCTCGCTATGGCAATAGTAAACTTTGACAATGCAATCGAATCATGTGTTCAGAGTACATTCTTGGAGTCCACAGATTTAATAGATGCAACAGAGGACAGCATGCCATTGATAAGAGAAGAGGGCATATGTGAGATAAATAAACAGGTTATCGATACCGAAACAATCGAGAAGGAAAAAATTGCTGACACGAGAAATGGAAGTTCTATGAAAGAAACAAGTCTCGCTATGGCAATAGTAAACTTTGACAATGCAATCGAATCATGTGTTCAGAGTACATTCTTGGAGTCCACAGATTTAATAGATGCAACAGAGGACAGCATGCCATTGATAAGAGAAGAGGGCATATGTGAGATAAATAAACAGGTTATCGATACCGAAACAATCGAGAAGGAAAAAATTGCTGACACGAGAAATGGAAGTTCTATGAAAGAAACAAGTCTCGCTATGGCAATAGTAAACTTTGACAATGCAATCGAATCATGTGTTCAGAGTACATTCTTGGAGTCCACAGATTTAATAGATGCAACAGAGGACAGCATGCCATTGATAAGAGAAGAGGGCATATGTGAGATAAATAAACAG
This sequence comes from Piper longum, assembly GCA_032619315.1. Lineage (NCBI taxonomy): Eukaryota > Viridiplantae > Streptophyta > Magnoliopsida > Piperales > Piperaceae > Piper > Piper longum. Next base: position 26,396 of record JAVDBV010000308.1, read on the forward strand.
GTTATCGATACCGAAACAATCGAGAAGGAAAAAATTGCTGACACGAGAAATGGAAGTTCTATGAAAGAAACAAGTCTCGCTATGGCAATAGTAAACTTTGACAATGCAATCGAATCATGTGTTCAGAGTACATTCTTGGAGTCCACAGATTTAATAGATGCAACAGAGGACAGCATGCCATTGATAAGAGAAGAGGGCATATGTGAGATAAATAAACAGGTTATCGATACCGAAACAATCGAGAAGGAAAAAATTGCTGACACGAGAAATGGAAGTTCTATGAAAGAAACAAGTCTCGCTATGGCAATAGTAAACTTTGACAATGCAATCGAATCATGTGTTCAGAGTACATTCTTGGAGTCCACAGATTTAATAGATGCAACAGAGGACAGCATGCCATTGATAAGAGAAGAGGGCATATGTGAGATAAATAAACAGGTTATCGATACCGAAACAATCGAGAAGGAAAAAATTGCTGACACGAGAAATGGAAGTTCTATGAAAGAAACAAGTCTCGCTATGGCAATAGTAAACTTTGACAATGCAATCGAATCATGTGTTCAGAGTACATTCTTGGAGTCCACAGATTTAATAGATGCAACAGAGGACAGCATGCCATTGATAAGAGAAGAGGGCATATGTGAGATAAATAAACAGGTTATCGATACCGAAACAATCGAGAAGGAAAAAATTGCTGACACGAGAAATGGAAGTTCTATGAAAGAAACAAGTCTCGCTATGGCAATAGTAAACTTTGACAATGCAATCGAATCATGTGTTCAGAGTACATTCTTGGAGTCCACAGATTTAATAGATGCAACAGAGGACAGCATGCCATTGATAAGAGAAGAGGGCATATGTGAGATAAATAAACAGGTTATCGATACCGAAACAATCGAGAAGGAAAAAATTGCTGACACGAGAAATGGAAGTTCTATGAAAGAAACAAGTCTCGCTATGGCAATAGTAAACTTTGACAATGCAATCGAATCATGTGTTCAGAGTACATTCTTGGAGTCCACAGATTTAATAGATGCAACAGAGGACAGCATGCCATTGATAAGAGAAGAGGGCATATGTGAGATAAATAAACAGGTTATCGATACCGAAACAATGGAGAGTGCCGACAAGGAAAGCACAGAAGCCTCTTATTGCAACAGGTAAATTTTGCATTCTCTCTCTCCTCATGTCAATGCTCAAATTTAATTGCAAAGTTTAATGAATGGTGGTTTTCATGCGGTGTTTATACATTAATTTGAATGACAGCATGCCATTGATAAGAGAAGAGGGCAATGGTGTATGTGAGATAAATAAACAGGTTGCTGAGATTGAAACAATGGAGAGTGCAGACAAGGAAAACACAGCAGCCTCTGATTGCAACCGGTAAATTGTGTTATCTCCTAATGTCGATGCTCAAGTTTAGTTGCAAAGTATAATGAATGGTGGTTTTCTTCTGGTGTTTATACATTAATCTGATTGACTTTGGAACCAGAAACATTAATTTGAATTCCATAGATGCTGAAAGAAGCACAAAGCAGTTGAAAGAGGGGGTTCTTGTTCCCAATCAAGGAGGAAAGATTAAGAAAGTAAAGCCTACAAATCCAAAGCCCTTCAGACTAAGAACAGATGTAAGCATAGGAAGCTAAAAAGTACTGATCTTAGTCAAAATTCCCATGTCATCATAGAGGAGGATTTCCCATGTTATCCCAGAGGAGGAATTTTAACATCTGATCATGTCTATCAGGAAAGAAGCATCTTAAAGGAGGCAAACTTGGAGAAAAGAAGGCTGCTTCAACCCATTGTGTCTTCTTACTATGCACCAGGCTCTAAAATCAACAATGAGAACACAAAGGATGAGGTCAGTTGTTTTTTTTCATCATGTAGAAGCTTTCATCACAATATTAGTCAATACCCATCATGCATAGACAGCTCATACTTGTACATATTCAATATCTAAGTTGCATTGTATGGAATGGTACATTAATGAAGATCCATTCTAAGAAGTATTTTGTTTCTTACCTTAGAAACATGTGCAAGTTCAGGCAAGGTCAGCCAATGTAAAATCAACGGGAAGGAAAGCAGCACCTAAAGCAGACAATAGAGCTATTTTAAATATAAAGGTAAAAACATGTTATTGTTGAAATTGAGATTTTTCTCTACTATGTAAAGCATAATCCTTACACAAAAAAACTCATCTTATGCAGAATGAAGGCAAAAATATAACAACCAAACGAACTGAAAACAGGCCTGCCAATTCTGAACAGCTTACAGGGACAGCTTCTTCTGACAAAAATTCTAAGTGCTCAGTTTCTAAGAACCAAATGTGTGATAGTATTAGATCTCCATCTCGAGGGAAAAGACCACCAACTATTCCAAAGGAACCTGTTTTTCACCAAATTCATGTGCCAAAGAGCTGCACAAAGAACAAGATTTAACCGTAGTCCGGTCTTTGTGTTCTTACTCTTTTATTCATTCAATTCTTTCATTGAATACATTTTTGGGTGTTCCTTGTTTTTTTTTTATTTGATAATTTTATGGGTAGCACCCATATTGGATTATTTCCTTGTCAAAAGTGAGCTGCTTTTTTGATGTTTGCTTGTCTATATATCCCCTTACAGTTTAGGGTAAAAAATGTTCTTTACTTGAATAATGATGGTAGTGAAAAGCCTGAAGTAGTTTCAACTTTCAAGCAGCTCTCTTCACCATAAGACAACTTTAAAGCTTGAAATAGTGGAATTCACTTGGTCCCAAGTGATTTTTTGATGTTTGCTTGTCTATATATCCCCTTACAGTTTAGGGTAAAAAATGTTCTTTACTTGATTAATGATGGTAGTGAAAAGCCTGAAGTAGTTTCAACTTTCAAGCAGCTCTCTTCACCATAAGAACAACTTTAACGCTCGAAATAGTGGAATTCACTTGGTCCCAAGTTTCCATATCAATCTAATCGATTGAGATAAGTCTGAGCACATGGGTAAGGGATAATGGAACAAATGATGAACTTGCTGCAAGAATTCAAATAGTTTGGTAGGAAAAAATTACTCAGATCAAGCTCAAAGACAAAGCTGATTCAGATGGGGAAAATGACCATGGTGTGAGCAGCAGCTAGCTGTTCACAAAACATAAGAAAACCACATTGAATTTGGTTGGGATTGCGTACAACTCAAGTCCTTCACAGACACTTGCATGTAGAACTGCATCCACAGGAAACACACAGATGTGACAACCACTTTGCATCAACATGGGAAGTATGTAGATTTGGTCTTGGACATGGTGAGTGACTAATCTGTCCAACCTAACATTGCCCAGAGATCCTCACCCTTAATTGTGCAAGTTGAGGCCAAATAATGCACAAGAAGAGGTGGGCACAAGGAAATCAATGAACCCACCAAACAGTTTTGCATAATTAGACGAAACAAGATCCAATGCCAAGCCTTTTTTTTTTTTTCATCTTTGATGATCTCTTCTTGGTCCCATTCATACACACACCTCATGTGAGCTGCTATTGGATTTGGGACCCTGTCATTAAACCTTGTTAACATCTTTAACATATATTTTTGCATCATTAATAAATAATTGCAGCAAGTAGGAACTCATTGAGTGTGCTTGATACTGAAATGAAGAATCTTACAGTGAGGTGGACAGTTCCCAGCTCACACTGAGTATAACCACACTTGGGATCATTAACATGTTTAGTTTCTTTAATCATCAGTTTTTTTGTTGATTGTGTCATAAAGTGTATGGAGGATAAACATAATTAATTTAATCCATGAATGATTAGATTCCCTAACTATGCAATTTAATAAGGAAGGGAACGCTATCAACTAACCACTCTTAAACTCATCTGCCAAAGATAATTTAATTCGTGATGTTATTTGACACGCATAAATACTTGTTTCGATTTCTGTGTGTAGAACTCCAATGTCGTCGTTAATGGCAATTAGAAGAAGATCAAGTTGGCTGCTTTAATTGTTGATTAGTTTCTAAATTAAAATCAGGTTAGTGGTTGACCAATAATTTTTAATAGTATGTAAATATAATCAAAGAATGTTAGTAGTTGGCAACTATTTTAATACTAACGAAAAATAAATGGTTTCACTAGCATCAGTTCAAGACGTGAGAGGTCTTGCCACAAATTTGGGCATTAATTTATTTCTCTCCAATTAATCAATCAAATACATATTAAAATGGGGTCTATGCAGAGTGGGGGGAAAAAATCATAAACTCTTCTTGAAAGAAAAAACAATGGCTTTATATGCATTATATTATTGAAATTGGAAACACATAAAAGTGTCAACTTTATTATGGAGACTTATAATATAAAATAAACAAAAAAAAATGAAGAAGCTGGCCGGCAGCTTCTTTGGCGACCGTCCTTGTGCCGGCATGGGCACAATGATCGGAGGGATCTGAGTGTGCCACGTAGAGAAGATTTCCACGTGCTGTGCTGTCGTCGGTCGGATAGCCGATAAGAAAACGGATTATAAAGTCAATAGATTATAATACGTAGGAGAGGAGTCCATGCCCTGAGATGGAATATATTTGTCGTTGATGCCCTGGCAGGTCAATTATGTGTTTCAATGGCGACAATAATAATAATAATATATATTTAAAATTTATTGATATAACATATATTAACAATGTATACAATTAATTTCAAAAAATATTATTATATTTTATTTTGAATAAAGTTATGAAAATTTATTGATTTGAACAAAAAATATAGTTTCACACTAATATTAAAAGTAAATTTAATTTTAATGAGTAAAATGCTTGATAATTATATGAAATTTATTTTAATTTTTTTAATTCATATAAAATTATTCTCTAGGTTTTTTTCTTAAGAAAAAATAACAATTTTTAATTAATTAATTATAAAAATTTTAAAACCTACATTAAGAATGTATAATAGATAATAAATTTAGTTTGAATATTATTATTATTAAATTTACCAACATTTTAAATTCCAAATTTAAGTAGAATAATACTTCAAAGCTTTCATACTAATAATTTCATAATATGTATATTAAATAACAAATCTATTTTAAGTTATATAATTATAAATATATTAAAATCTATCAATATTTCTATTATTTTTAATTTACGTAGAGCTATACTCCATTGATTTCCTAATTAAATAATAATAATAATAATAATAATAAATTTCAAATTAGGTAAAAATTAATGGGTCCATTAAATTGTTGAAAGGCTAGCACTTTTATGATTTCTAATTTTGATAAAATTATACTCAAATACTTTCTTAATTAATTAATAATAATAATAATAATTTTATATTGAGTAAATATTGATAAGCCTATAAAATTATTTTGAGGTCAGAATTAATCACAACAGAACCAAGCTTGAAATACAATAAGAACAAAAAAAAAACCCTGAGGCTTTAATGTAACGTAAGGAGGTAGATTTGATATTTTATAAATGACTGATCGATTATGCGCTCAAATATAACTTATTAGTGCTTGAGCTTAAATTTATTGAACTTTAAATTGATTAAAATTTGAATTGAACTCATACGTGTTAATTTTTGTTTATATGTATTATCTTCTTTAATACAATTTATTTATAAGAATAATTAGTATCACCAATATTAGCTTATGCTCTTACAAGGAGTATCATTAGAAGAATGATTAGATGATGGGGGTAGTTTCATCTATATTAAAAGAAATTACAGTCAAATGGTCTACATTAATGGTTAGATTTGAATATTATTAATAGTTGATACTAAGACATATTTTTATTAATAACTATTTTTTATTTATAAATTAAGATGACACAAATGAAAATATATAGTGTCAAAATTATATGCGAAATATTAAACTTCAATTTGAATCAGGTCAAGCATATACGAGTTTAGGGTAAATCCTTTTAAATTAGAGACAAATTTTGAATTTATTTTTTATTGAGACAAATTATTTACACTCCCCGCCAAATCGGTATGCTAGAGTAGATAAGTACGATGTATGGCCCATTAAGGTGGCCCCACATTGTGGGGCTCAAATTCTTCATGCTATCCAACCAAAAACAGACGTGGTCCCACATAAGAGTGTGTACCACTCGGTGGTACTTACAAATGGAAGAAAATGTGGGTTTGTGATTAGATGAATAATAATATAAAAATTTTATAATCCAAACTATATAAAATGTGGGTTTGTGATTACATAAGTGATGACTTATTTTTATTTTTTTAAATTATTAATTGATAAATATATTAAAATAAATGTTTATTATGATTATTTTAATAATTAAGATGAAATAATTAGAAGTATTAGATTAATCTTAAAACTTATAATTATCGTTGTTATTTATTTTTCTATTTCTATCTATTGAAATCTAAGTAATGGGATCCAATAAATTACTCTAAATAATAGGCGTAGTTCTTGTAAACTATATAAATTGTAACTCATATAAATATGTATATATAAAGATAAAAAAAATTAGAATAATTATTTTTGTATTAATGCTAGTAATTTGTGTAATGATCTTGCCATTTTTTCGTTAGATTGGGAGCTCTTACTTATAAAAACCAACAGGACAGAGAGATAAAATTTTTGACTAAGTAATAATTTATAAGGGTGGGTTTATTTTTTTACTGAGGTAAATATCTCTTACATGTATAAATTCACGTAAGCGGGAAAAAAATTATTGCTCGTATAACTAAAATCTGACAAGTACCTCTTTTTATAGCTTATCCAAATAAGTATATATACGAAAATAACTTTTTGGCTAATTTGATAGTTATGAAAACAAGTTCAAATCATGTGGTTTGCCGAGCATAATAATATTTATATGCCGGAGTAATTAAGATTTGTCAAACACCTTTTTATATAATTATATCAAAATGATCAAAATAATAATCGAACTTCCACACTAACATCAAAATATGAAATCGACAAATTCAATTCGGTTCCATATTTAACTCAATAAAACTCCCATTCAAAACTTATACTTGAATGAGAAAATATTCAAATATTTATAAAAGCATGGGCAAAAACATGGGTAGAACTTTATTTAAGGAGAGTCACACTCTTGTCATGGGTATGAGGACAACTAGCAATCCTAGTTATGAAAGTCACACATACATGTGAAAAGCGTGGAAGGGATATATTTAATGGATGTGGTGCCCTAAGTTTTGCTTATTTTGAGTTATTGCTTTATATTTTTATCCTGTATTTATCTCATCATGTTTGCGTACAGTATATTGCCTTATTAATAAAAGGGAATTCAACGCTAGCCATAGATTAGAATTAGCCAATTAAAATACAAAAAAAATAAAAATATATAATAAAAATACTAAAGGTCACGAGTTTAAATATTATTAATTTTTTTTTATTAAAAAATAATAAAAAAATTTTTTACTATAAAATGTCACAAGTTCGAACTCGATTAAACTTAACTTCTAATTTTCAACTAATTATCTTAAAAAATATAATAAAAATATCAAATAATTATAATCCATCTTTTATTGAAATAAATATGTATTTAAAGTATATCCCAATTTATATCTAAAGATATCAAATTATTACAACTAATCTCATTATTTAATAAAAATTTATATATAAAATTGAAACTTATTTGATATACATTGTGTACAGTCTGATGTATTGCCTAATATATATTATAAGCGATATTCAAAACAGCAATGCACGATTATCTTGTCTTTTAATGTCATCCTTAATATGTTTATATGTTTAAAAAGTATCATCAAAATTTTATTCTCCTTTTACATGATTATATTTTATTTTTTTTATATTATTCTGAAAAAATAGGAAACTCCTCATGCTCACATTGTTTCCAAAAAAACACCATTAATTAAGGCATGTAAGGCGGAGGCCACTCGGTCAGTCCTTATGTGACACGTGTCACATAGCCCGTCAGTCTTGGGGTTGCGTGCGGCCCCATACGGCCACCGCCTCTCCTGCGCGCGCGACGAACTCGCACGAGCGCCGCGTATGCGCACGGGCGAGATTTTGATGACGGCCAGATAATGGTGGGGCCCACTTCACGGTTGGACCCAGGCCGAGGGCCCACATGAGCGGTGCCCCTCATTTTTTTGGGGTGCTTTTCGGGCTCCATGGTTTGCTCTCGTGTGTTCTTAGTTTCGCCGGGGTTGAATTTTTGAAAGTAGAAGGGATAAAATAAAATAAATTATAATTTTTAACAAAAAACAAGCAAGTTTAATTACGAGTCGAAATTCATTGGTCCACTTTTCGACTTTTAATTCAATAGTTACAAGACCTGAAATTATTATCATTTTAAAAAGTATAACGACCTAATGATCAAGTTCGAGTCGATGAACGGGTCTCTAATAAAATAGGGCTGGGTGCACACGTTGAATCATCATCGGTGAGTTTACACAAAAATAATCACGGTGTAAATCCGGTTTTTACTTTTCATCGTATGATTGATTTCAAGAGATCTTAGAACGAGCTGGCATGGGAATTCATGAGTGTGCATTCTTTTAAATCCCATCAATGGAGAAGGGGTCATGTACATCTCATAGAAAGAGAGCAACTAACAAACACATGGAAGGCAATGCAACTCAAGTGCCCACTTTTTGGTGGACCTTATGACATGTACTAGAAGAGAGTCGCCAGCTACTGATTGAAGTCAAAACTACAAAGAACTAAATATTATTTATGGGTCTATTACCGACAACAAGAAAAATTATTATTATTTGGTTGGTGTGAATAAAAACAAAGTAGGAGATGACTATGTGAATGTTTACCACTAAGTGGCACATTAACATGTGTGCCACTAACTTGAATGTTTAGAGAATGATATACTTTTTCACTAGGAAAATCAGAACCAGTTTTTTTGGAGGCAACAAATACATATTAATCAAAATCTGAAATAATTTTAATTTGTATTCTTTGTCTGCGCCAATGATGGGGCGCCAAGTGGACTATGCGGAGTTGCCACTTGGCCTGTATTCGCTTGACTACTTCCAAAAATTATCTATTTTTATTATATTTTATGATAAAATATAAGTAAAATTTTCACCCATAAGACATCTATAAAGTAACCACCTTATAAATTTTATCACGACAATTTTTTGTGTAAAAAACACAATACAACGGAAACTTTTTTTTGTAAAAATATTTTGCATCCCATCTTTTTTATTTTATTTTAAGCCTGTTATTAAAAAAATACAACATGATAACAATAACGACTAAAATAAGTGTTTGGCATAACATTGGTAAAATATAATTTGACAGAGGCACTCTATAAAAATGTTCACAAAATATTAGAATATATAAAAAAATGTAAATATTATTAGGAAATCTAAATATACATATCTATATAAAACTTAGGTTCTTATATTTAGTATAGGCCAATTAGAGCTCATTAATCATAGTTCTCGTGCTATTGATTACATAGTAGTTGCAGTATTCTTGGTTGATTATAGATGAAAGACTTTATTTATTAAATTAATAGATTAATTTAAATATTTCTTAGTTATTTTAAAGTTTACTTTTTGTTGAGTAAAACCCTATCATTTTTATGATTAGGTGTCATTTTATATCCCCTTCGTTACATCACTCATTCTACATAAAAAATTTGCACAATACTACATCTATCAAGTTTTCCTCTAATGTTGAGCTTTTGGAGATTCTTGTGTTCATGTTTATAATAATGTTCACGGACGTTGCTTCTACTGATCCTCGTGAAGTAATTACCACTTAACAATTTTTTTTTCATTTTTTTATTATAAAAAACATTCAGGTTTTTGCTTCTTTGAGATCTATAATCGTCAACTACTATTTTGTGAGTTTTGTTACTGTTTATAATTATTATAAAAAATATTGTAATATTTTTTTTGAAATTTTATATAAAACTGGGTAGTGGCATGCGTGATGCGCATGCTATGTTCAAATGTTCTTTGAATGTTTTTTAATAATATAATATAATCAAATAGTATGAAAAATTAAATAAAATTTAACACCATTACTAGGATAAAAATATCTGTATCAGTATATAATAAATGACACCTTATTTAAAAAGTAAAAAAAACTATTTTTCACCATTTTATTAAGCTACCTAAATAAAATCTCTATTCTAAAAAAACAAAATTACAATCCGTAACATATATATACTCCATTTATATATTATTCACTCCATCAAAATTTTCTCCTTTATCATTTGTGCTACGATGGGTTCACCTATTTTTTTTTAGTGATCAATTTACAGCTTATAAAATTTAATCAAACAATAACATTAAAAAATTATCTTTTTAACCCATGCATCATTAATATCAAATCATATATTTTTCTAATAAGATATTTTAAAAATATTTAGATTGATTGTGTGTGTTTAATTTGTCTATTTTTTTTCAATAATATTGTCACCACCTGTTACACTTAGCTGTTTAGATATTATACTAAAATATCTAAAAAATTAGACTCACATAGTGACAAAAAAAATGTTAAGAGTTATAAAAAAAATGAATGTCTAGGGATAAAAAAACAAATATTAAAAAGTGAAAAAATGGATGTGAAAATGTATCAAGTCACATTTAGTATGTTATAATAAATTTAAATGTGATTCTTAGAATGAAAAATATTGGAAAATAAAAAATTTACATAGAAAATAGTGCAGCCTTTTACATATAACTTTCTTTTTTAAATTATTAAAAGCCAAATAATGCATCCTTTCCCTATAAACGCCCTTTATGAAAAATACATTTTTATAAGAAGACATGTCTCATAAAACTAATATCATATCTAATCACAAAGTGGTATGACTCTTAAAAATGTATGGTTTTGTGCAAAAAAAAATGTGACACTAAAAGATTCAATTATTAAAAAGTCAAATTTAGCATATTGAAATAGACTTTCTATTGCAACTAAACCCCTTGTAAAAAATTCATAGATTTCATATATTTTTCATGCTAATTAAATTAATCTTGAATTATTTTTTTAAACAAGCATACAAACTGTAATGATAATAGAAAGGTGCTCGATTGTTTCTCTCAAATAATAAACTAGTTACAATTTACAATAAACATTAAAATCCTCTTATCCCAACTATATGAGGTCCTCAAAACAAATTTTATGTTATCAATAATATGAATTAATAGCTAAAATCTAAGTAATACATATATGACCCTCAAAACCCTAATTATATCGATTTGCAAACCTTTTTAGCCAAGCTCACATTTACCACATCAGTCACCGTCATCTACAAAATTAGACTTGTAATTAAAATTTTAGCAGTTATAAATCGAAAAAATATATTATTAAAAAAATTAAATGTGATTAATGCTATTTAATTGATAAAAAAAATATATTATTATGTTGAGGTAGGGGGGATAAAAAAGATAAAAGATAAAGGGGAATTGAATGAAATGAGTACTCGCCATAACCCTAACAAACTTCCACACCAAATTCCAATTCATGTGAAACCAGCCGCTCGTGTACTTACACGGGGTCCACCTCATAATTTAGGGCCCACATTGACCTAGACATAGCACAACCTGACAACCAATTTACCAAAAGACCCCTATTATCTGATGAAAAATAATTAATCCCAAATTACCTTTTTTTACCATAATTACTTACTTTTACAACAATACCCCCTGTTATAAGTATCAATCTAATCTATCTTTTGCGTCTAGCCTTCGAATAATTTAAATAATAAAATGCCTTGCACGCATTTGCTTCTAAATTCCACTCAAACATTAAATCATAATAAATACAAGTAAATATAATTTTATTATATACTTTTAATAGTGTAAATTTTCAAAAAAAAATAATGGCTTTTATAACCCAACCTCTCTAGTTGATATCTACTTAGCGTTCTAATAATCATAATGTTTTAAATAAAATAAATTAATATATAAATATTTTTTAAGAGAAATATATGTCTCAAAATGAAAATAAAACCTTCGCCATTTAATATTGCTAAATATGAAATATGAACACAAAAAATAAAAATTACCCCCTCCCCCAAAGTTTGAATCGAATAAGCAAACATTAGCATACCTCTATTTGGCTCAATTTAATTTGAAACTCAATAATCTATATTAGATATAATAGTTTATATAATTTTATATAATCATTTATATAAAATATAAAAATAATAAATATAATTATATTATAATGATAATTTTATAAGATAATATAAAATTTCTTTTAAAAATAAAATATTTAATATATAATTAAATTATTTAAAATTTCACATAATATATATACACACGCTAATTTAATTTTTTATCAATTGGTTTCAATTGATGGATTATGGCAAGTAATTATAAGTAATTTTATAAACAATTATTTAATATGAACTACTATACAAAAAATCGATAATCTTAATTAAAAAAAATTAATACTCTTTTATGTTTTATTTAAATTTAACTCAATTTTTACTCGAATTTTTTTAAACTCAAATAACACAAAATAAAAATGGAAGAAGCCGAGTTTGAGCTAGTTGATGATTAACAAATAAACACCCTATTTTTAGCTGTCAAAAGGATGCATTGTTCCAATCAATTCCTACAAATGGGAGAATCCCATCTCTTCCACCAATCTCCATTGAATTCCTACTACCAAATCTGCACTCACCAACCATTTTAATTTTAACAATCCTCTCAGATTTCTCACCCCCACTGTTTAAAAAAAAAAAAGAGGTCCATTTCTTCCCATCCACTTTTAGCTCAGAAAGTCAGAAAATCATGGCCTCTTGCCATGATTGTTTAAGCACACTACAAACTTATATGGTGAAGGGAGGGAGAAGGGAAGGAGGAAAGGAAGGATTTGGGTGTTTAGGTGCATTGCCTCTGGGTCTTCTCTCCCCAAAACCATAAAAAAAGATCGAGTCTTGTGCTGTCTTTTTGACCTCTGCTTGCAGATTCCCAGAGCTACATTGTACCATCAAACAACGTGACCACCTCTTCTTCTTCTTCTTCTTCCTTGTACATTTGATCTCCTTACCACTGTTGTTTCCTTGTCTTGTTGCTGTGTTGAGTTGTTTATATACTAGGACGGTTTGTAGTAGCTCTGGATTCGGTGGTCTTGGACGATTCCGTGGCCGTCGCCTTCTCTCTTATAAGAAAGTGAGAGCCGGCCGTTTTCAATTGTTGTAGAGAGGAGAAAGGAGCGTTTGTGGTGTCCATGTTGAGTTTTTGTTGAAAAGGATTCAACCTTGTGGCGGTTTTCCGACCGGCATTTGTGTCGGTGGTGAGCTTTGGTCGGGAAAGACACGATCTTTGGGTTGTTGGTTGGTCGGGGATGGTGTAGCAGAGCTCCATTGGAGGTGGGAGAGCAAGGGTTGAGGTTGAGCTCGAGCTTGGGGGGACAATGGCACCAGCGTTTGAGTGGTGGGGGAAGGAGGCACACCGGGGCACGCCGGTGGTGGTGAAGATGGAGAACCCCAACTGGTCCATCTCCGAGCTCGACTCCGACGCCGACGAGCTTGTCTCCGGCGGCGCCGGCGACAAGCGGCGGGGGAAGAACGCGAAGCAGCTCACCTGGGTGCTGCTCCTCAAGGCCCACCGCGCCGCCGGCTGCCTCGCTTCCCTGGCCTCCGCCGTACGCCGGCGGCTCTCCTCCGGCCGGACCGACGAGCCCGACGCCGCGGCGGAGAGCCCCGCTGTTCGCCGCCGGTTCTACTCCTTTATAAAGGTCTTCCTTTTCCTGTCCATGGCGCTGCTGGGGTTCGAAGTCGTGGCCTACCTCAATGGCTGGCACTTCGACGCCTCCTCCCTCTACTTCGACGCCTCTAGCCTCAGATTGCAGAGGTTGCTTGATGGAGGTTTGGGCATCCATGGGGTGTTCGACTGGTTCTACTCGAGGTGGGTGTGGTTGAGGGTGGAGTACTTAGCTCCACCATTGCAGTTCTTGACCAATGCTTGTATCATCCTCTTCTTGATTCAGAGCTTGGATCGGTTGGTCCTTTGCCTTGGCTGCTTCTGGATTCGCCTCAAGAAGATCAAACCAGTGGCCAAGGTGGATGACGAGGATGTTGAAGCTGGTGGCTTCTTCCCCATGGTTCTTGTTCAGATTCCAATGTGCAATGAGAAGGAGGTGTGTGTTTCATCATGCTTGTTTTGTTGCTTCATATATTTTCTGAATTGATGTTGTTGGTTGGTTGTTTGGAATTGTCAATTATCAGTTTGATGGCATTAGTGGAGTGCGGTTGACACTGATTAGCTATAGCTATTGTTTATATTTTGTGTTAATTAGGTGTATCAGCAATCAATTGCCGCTGTTTGCAATCTTGACTGGCCCAAGTCGAATCTTCTCATCCAAGTTCTTGATGACTCGGATGATCCAGTGACACAGTTGCTGATCAAGGAGGAAGTTCAGAAATGGCAGCAGAACGGATGCCGCATAGTGTACAGGCACCGGGTGATCAGAGATGGCTACAAGGCCGGCAATCTCAAGTCGGCCATGAATTGTAGCTATGTGAAAGACTATGAATTTGTTACAATATTTGATGCTGATTTCCAGCCGGCGCCGGACTTTTTGCGAAGAACGGTGCCCCATTTCAAGGTGGAGTTTGATGAGTATCTGCTGCAGTTGCTGCGTTTGCAATGGTGATGGAGCTGATGTTGATGTTTGATCCATTTCTGTTGTTTTTGTAGGATAATGAGGAAGTGGGGCTCGTTCAAGCAAGGTGGTCGTTTGTGAACAAGGATGAGAACTTGCTAACAAGATTGCAGAATGTGAATCTGGCATTCCATTTTGAAGTGGAGCAACAAGTGAATGGGATCTTCACAAATTTCTTTGGATTCAATGGGACTGCAGGAGTGTGGAGGATTAAGGCTTTGGAGGATGCTGGTGGATGGCTTGAACGAACTACTGTTGAGGACATGGACATCGCCGTTCGAGCTCATTTGCACGGATGGAAATTCATCTTTCTCAATGATGTTGAGGTACCAAATCTGCTTCCCTTTTTCCATTAATTTTCAGAAACTTGTCAAAGTTTGCAATTCATACCAACCAAATATTTGCTCCATCGTTTTGGTATCTTGAATAAGTGATGGTGATAGCAAAGAGTATGGAAACCACATTTTTTTTATACTTACAGATTGATAAAACTGATGGGGTTGCATTGATCATTTTGGTTAGTTGGAAGAAATATCTTTTACTTTGAACAGTTGGTGGTGGGGCGCTTTTGATCCTATCTGTGTCATTTCTTATTGAGAGACAAAAGCAGCGTGATAAACGGATTGTTGGCTATTTTGTGTCTGGTTTGTCTTGACCGCCTCCAAAGCTTCCATGCATCTGTATTAATACCAACAAATTCTTGTTAATCCTGCAATCACATATTAGATTATTGTTGTCGGTTGCATCATGTTTGTCCCAATCATAGACATGATCATTCACCAAACAGCCATTGTGGAGCTTGAGGATAGAGAAAGGGAGACCTGTAAAGTGAGGTAGCAGGTGCAATACAAAAAAGAGGCTTAATACTAGTCATGGATTAAGACTTGGGCAACTACGTGTTAATACAAGTCAAAAGGCTAAATGATGGCCTCAACTTAATGGTGGTAGCTGAGGCCTCATGACTTCACTTCCGGAAAGAAAACTTGGATTCATTCCTTGTAATGCTGAGCAATTAATATCTTAATATCATGCTAAAGTAGACTTCGGATCATTGCATTTTCGCCTTTACTTTACTTGCTTGAAAGGATCATTTGAGATAGTTGTCACGTCCATGTGGATAACAGCCGTTGCACTTGTTGCCCGGTATCTGATGATGGAATGTCTGAGATCATGTGTTTGAAAATTACTCTGTTCTTCGAATCTTATGCCTGATCATGAATCCCTGATATGGGTCTTCAGATAGGAAAAATATTTCTTTGAAGACAGCTATAGTTTGGTTAAAAATTAAAATTTTTGGTGGTTCACTTCAGATTTACATTGGAAGGTTTTCTCTGGTGAACAAAACTTTTAACTTTTTAAACCGAAATGTTAATTTGGTTTGCATTTTTGTTTCTTTTTACAGTGCCAATGTGAATTGCCAGAATCATATGAAGCATACAGAAAGCAACAACATAGATGGCATTCAGGTCCTATGCAGTTGTTTCGCCTCTGCTTGCCAGCCATTATCCGCTCCAAGGTAAATAGTTGAAGAACGAATCTCTTCAATGCTTGACATCTTTCCTTTATTCTCTAGATTAAAAGTTGTTCAAAATTGTGTATATTTTATCTACTGAAGAAGAAATGTGTTTTCACTTCATCCATGTTTTGGTGGATGCAGATTGCCTTTTGGAAGAAAGCGAACCTGATTTTCCTCTTCTTCCTTCTCAGAAAACTCATCTTGCCTTTCTACTCTTTCACCCTCTTCTGTATAATCCTTCCCATGACCATGTTCGTCCCGGAGGCAGAACTTCCAGCCTGGGTTGTATGCTATATCCCGGCCACCATGTCCGTCCTCAATATCCTTCCTACACCCAAGTCCTTCCCCTTCATAGTTCCCTACCTCCTCTTTGAGAACACCATGTCTGTAACCAAGTTTAACGCCATGATCTCTGGCCTCTTCCAGCTCGGAAGTGCCTATGAATGGGTTGTCACAAAGAAATCTGGCCGGTCCTCCGAGGGCGACCTGGCCTCTCTGGTTAATGAGAAAGAGCCAAAACACCAAAGAGGGTCGTCAGAGACCAACCTTGATGCTTTGGAGAAAGAAATTAAGCTGAAAAAACAAAAGGAGTCAACGAAGAAGCACAACAGAATTTACAGAAAAGAGTTGGCTCTTGCTTTCCTACTCCTGACTGCCTCAGCTCGTAGCTTACTTTCTGCACAGGGAATCCATTTCTACTTCTTGCTCTTCCAGGGGGTTTCATTCCTGCTAGTGGGTCTTGACCTGATTGGTGAACAAATTGAATGAGAAGTAGATGACCTCTGCGAGGACAGTAAATAGGCGGGTGCCTAAGTGAGGCAAAAGTGCAAACAAAGACAGTACTAGGAAATACATAAGGGAGATCCAGCTTTTCCTTCTCCCATGCACGTAAATTATTGGAGTAGAATGCTTCTTTGTGCTAGGGGTGTAGATAATATGTCGCCACTCTGCTCTATAGGATGTTTGTTAATTCTTTTGGGTTATATTCTTTTGTAAGAAATTTTTGTTTATTCAAGAAAGGAGATAATACCTATTTCAAAACAGTTCAATCATTCCCAAAGGAAATGCACTGTGCGGATTCATTGGATTTGCCTACTTGAAAAACATTTGAGTTCCGAATCATTTCAAAGACCAATGGACTCAATGCAAGCAAGGAATATACTGTTGCTTTTGCTGCTAGTGCTGGTCATCAGCTTGTGAGGTTCTGGTTGCAGTCAAGCCATGTAATGAGTTGTGCATCCCCCTCAGGGTCTTTTTTCCTTTAATATATTCTTCAGTTTTTCAGTCCCTGCTACAAGTGCAGCAATTATTCCTGGTTCGTTTGCTGAGTGACCTGCATCTGGAACAACCTGCTTGATGAAAGAATGCATTTAGTATTTTATATAATGGAAGAACACTTAAAGGGCAATTTCGGATAAAAGATAAACACAAAAAATGTATTCTCTGAAAGCTGATACAATAAAGCATCTTCTCAGAACTTAAGAATTGTTGAAAAAGTATTTCACGATCATGTTTGGAGTTACTCGTACTTTCTATGAGGCCAAATAGTAGGAATTTTTAACCAATTGCTACCAACATGGCTTACTCGGTTTATCTTGTACCATTCACCAAGCAGTGACTATTGTTATTACTTATTTGGCAAACCTTGAAATCTGCTTCTGGCCAAGCTTTGTGGAGATCCCAAGCTGACATCATTGGGCAGCACATGTCATACCTTCCCTGAAAATGCACCAAATGATAAATATCAATAGATAATCACTGATGTAGTAGTAATTTCCAGGTTAGCCAATGAATATAGTAGTCGTACAAATAGCATGAATTTTAGTTTGAGTAACTAAAACACTCACCTGCACAATAACAGTGTCGATATGGCGTATTTTGTCAACTTTATCCAACAGGTATGAATCTGAAGGGAAAAAGCCCTTGTTCACAAAATAATGATTCTCAATACGAGCAAACGCCTGTTACATAACAGAACAAAAAATAAATAACTAACTAAATATCAAAATCAAGATTTAAACAACTGAGACTCCAAAGATAAAGTGCTAACCCTTCTAGGCGATCTATATTCAAGATTTTTACTTATTTACAAAATGCAGTCTCAATTTATCCCATTTTATCAGATCCAGGATGTGATATAGTTCCAAAGGATGAACCAAATATAGATAGTTCAATAAGAATTCATTCTTGAGAACATTTCAAATGACATTTACCAAACAGCTTCGCTTTTGAATACAAGAATAAGAATAAGCCCCCGTGTGGCTTACTATTCGATTCGATTCTATTTAGTTGGTTGGGTCGGGTTTGAATTTTCGTTTTTAGCCAAACTTATGTTATGGTTTTAACTTCCTATCAAAGGTGGATTCACATCTTTTACAAGCTACACAGTCCTCTATTCTTGGAACCGAAGCTATTTGCTTAGCTTTACATAGCTAAAAAGCTGAAGTTAGTGATTTTCTTCAAGATGAAGTAGAAATGCTTATCACAAACATTTTCTCCTATTAAAGATAAAGAAGCAACATAAACAAAGGAAAAGTAGGGAACTTACCAACGAAAACTTGTCATCCTCCACTTTATTGATGGTCTCCTTATTTTGTATCAGGTGTGCCGTCATCATTTCCCATCTGGTCCACAATTTAGCCGC
>JAVDBV010000309.1:0-22438 GCA_032619315.1 Piper longum
TATATATATATATATATATATATAAAATAACTATATCATTATATTTTTTTCGAGTTTGAGTCTAGTTCGAATTATAATAGAGTTGAGTCGAGTCAAACACGATCTTGTTCGAGTTCGAGTCGAATTCAAGTTCAAATTCGAGCATTTAAGTATGAGGTTTTGTGTTGAGTCGAATTGAGCCAAACATCAAATGTTAACGAGCCCTAATTGGGATGATTGACTGTCAAAGAAAGATAAGCCTGAATGCAGTTCCATCCTAACAAAAGAAAAATCTAATGACGCCTCAATTTAGATACAATTAAGAAGATTACTATAAAGACTTTCTTCACTTGCGTTTTCCGCCACGTCCTTGTATAAATATCTAATTCATAATGTAGATGAAGAACGTCATTAGAGTATGATTGTACAACTAATAATGACAAAATATAAACTTGCCAACCTGAACATTCAGAGGAAAATTACCAACATAAACAAACATTTAGAGGAAAAACCAAAGAACCCAACTCGAGACTTGAAAGATGATGAAACAATTACATGCAATAAAATGGCATGGGCCTACCTCTTCCCAAGAAACGAGAAGAAGAATGGGCTCTTTGGATTGTTGACAATAAAAAATAATATGCAATGAATCAAATTAAAAAGAATAAAATGATGAAGAAAAATCGACTATATGGGGCCGATTGATGCCAAATATAGAGACCAATAAGGGATATAGCAAATAATACTAATTTAATAAAAAAAGAATATCTAAGGCTAATCAAATAAAAAAAATGCTACATCTAAAAAATTAAGATAACAAAAATGGGTGTACCACTAATCAAACCACCAACAGAAAGAAATGGTCACTCTTATTGACTGCAATCTAGTGCAAGCAAACTTCGGGGAACCATTGGACTTTTATTATACTATAAAAAATAAATATAAATTATCGTCATTTTTATGAATGTTTTTCAGTATTCTTTCGATCTTTAGTTGGATTTTGGCATACAATGACGCTTAATTAACGTCTTCGAAAGAAAGAATGGTATATTTTATCCATAGCTGCTCTGTCAAAATCTAACTATTTACTTCTTATGCACAGAATATGGAACTGGGAGTGAGGCCACAACTCAGGGGGAGTTTTTAGCTATGGAGTTATTCTATTGGAAATGCTAACCGGAAAGAAGCTGACTAAGATAATGTTCATGTATCATATAACCATATAATATAATATTTCCTGGGCAAGCAATGGAAATTGTGGGTCGGCCCCCAGCTGCTTGAGCAAAATACCCTAAACAAAGATCAAGATATTGTTTTGGTTTCCTTGTTGGAAATTGGCATAAAATGCTCTAACATGGGAACTGTGAAGATAGATCTGGAGGGAGCACTTGAGAAAAAAGTTTTTCCAATTTTGAACTTCGCATTGCTTGTAGTTAATATTCTTTTTTGATTTTTCAAGTTCACCCCGCTCATAGAAATTTGTTTGTAATGGTCCGATTTGATTCAACGATCTCTTCATTAATGAATGAGGACACAAGGCTAAATCATTATACATCGTGAACCATTCCAACGTTATCCACTCGTTAATGAGAGGGGGGACTTCAATAATGACTTTTAATTAAAAATAAGAGATTTAATTAATAAAACTAAAAAATAAGAAATTAAATTATTATTTTTATCTTCTTAATAATTAATCAATTAAATTATTAATATTTTCTTCTTCGGTACTTAAAGGGTGTCCGAAACGCGAACCTTAAATTATACATTCACGCAATTATAAATGACAAAAAAATTTTATGGTAATCATTTTTCTTAACGCTAATCCTTTTCTTTTATCTAGGTCTTAAATTGGCAATGCAAGAATATTGGCTTGAAAATTTATTAATATTTTATTTCATTATAAGATTTATGGATAAAATTAAAATTTATATATAATATAAATCGTAACATCTTATTAAATTTATATAAATAATTATCAAATCAAACCTCACATCCCTAGATTAACTCTTATTAGATAACCTTTCCACTTTTGCACCATCGAATCACTAACGCCGACTTTTCGCCCGGCTTCTCACAGTCAAACTTCCCCCTGCCTTTCCACTCTCGGGCCAATCTCCGTGGAGCAGACTTTTGCACAATTCTATCCAATCTTACATGCACGTATATTTATTTTATAGATTCTGATCCTATATGGGCATATTATATACACCTCGAGGCTAAATACTGCAGGTAATTAAAACTCAATGATGCACTAGACATGACTCGTATTAAAAATTCACCCAGGCTAATGGAATCATCTTTATGAAGAGTGTTGGAAAGGGGGAAGAACACAAAATGCAAATTATAACTCTGAGATTTGATTCAAAGTTTAATTAAAAGAATTCAATAACAACATTTTACATACACATTCTAGTTCTCTCGTCTGTCGTAATTCGTCCAGGACTCAATCCTCTTCCTCCACCGTCGTGAAGTCGGGCTCCGCCGGCTTCTGCAACGAGCTCACCACCTCCCCGCCGACGCCGGCGTTCTTCACCCCACTCCTCCTACTCCCCGCCAGCCGCGAAGCATACACCGCCGGAGCCGCCGCCGCCGCCTCTCTCCTGAACGAACCGACCCTCACGGCCGACGGCGCCGGCGAAGCCGAGCCAGGCAGCAGCTCCAAGCTCTCCCTCCTCGACGTCAGGTCTACGGAACTCCGGCGGCCGCGCTTGTACCGCCGCCACGCCGCCTGAATAAAGCACGCCGCCCACGTCCGCCACTGGTGCGAGTAGAACCTAAACTTATGCCGGAGCTGCTTGCTGTGCAGCCTCCGGAACTGCGCCGCCACGAACTTGAGGTCGTCGGCGAAAAGCGCGAACGCCTCGGCCTCGGAGATGGCCTTCACCGTCCTGGTGGACGACGGCAGCACGACCCCGGGGCGGGGGTCGAGGGCCCATGTGAGCAGCTCCTCTCCGGCGAAGTCCCCTGGGCCGATCCGGATGGTGTTGAAGAATCCGGTGCGGCCGCCGTTGGTGGTGAAGGAGTCGAGGTGGCCGCGTATGATGAAGAGCATCTCATTCACCGGGTCGCCCTCACGGACGAGGCAGGTGCCGGGGGTGTAGAGGGCTGGTTTCAAGCGCTCACAGATGGCGTCGAGCATCCGCTCGTCCATCTGATCGAAGAGGGGGACGCGGCGGACGAGGTCGAGGCAGAGGTGGCGTTTGATGTGGCGACGGAGGTCGAGGGGGAGGGTCCGGAGCAGCTGCTCCTCGTCCACGCCCTGCATCGCCGCCCACTTGTACTGGTCGTAGCGGCGGACGCACTGCCGGAGCTCCGGCGGGAGCTGCCGGTGCCGCATCCACTCCTCCGTGTCCATCCGTCGGATCCGCCACTCCTCCAGCCTCACCGTCGTCGATTGCAGGTACGTCTGGTTCAATATTCCCAATCCCCAATCCCATGCACACAAACTGATTAACTTAACAAAAATAATAAAATATCGGCTTCGGATTAAAAGTATTAAATTTACACGATTAAAATATAATAAAAATAATAAATTAAATTATTGTATTCTATATTTTCATTCAATTAAAATTTATCTTTATATTATAAGTTAATCAAAATTTATATGTAATAGATTATATTATGAATTAATTTATCTCATTATTTAACGAGAATATATCAATTAACTTTAAATTTATCGTTAATATTAGTCATGCAAGTGTTAAATCTAATTTAAATAAGAGATTTAACCAATCAAAATATAAAAAACAATAAAAATTATAAATCTAATTATTATAGTTTATTTTCTTATTTAATTAAGATCTATATTTAAATTAGAGTCAATCAAAATCTATATATAAAATATTAAATTATTATATATTCTATTTTATTATTGAATAAGAATTTATCTATAAAATTAAAATTTATATATAATATAAGACACGCATGGTGTGATATTTTACCTAGTATCAATGAAAAGATAACTCAATATAGCTAACGGGAGATTTAACCAATTAAAATACAACAAAAATAAAAAAAATAAATTAAATTATTATAAATTATCCCCTCATTCAATTAGGATCTATTTTTAAAGTCAATTATAATTTATGTTTAATATGCTAAATTATTATAATTTATCTCGTAATTATTCAACAAAAGTTTATTTATAAAATTAAAATTTACTTATAGTATAAGCCACACATAATTCGGCATCTTGTCTAGTTCCATTCCATTATTTTTTACCTTAATAAAATAAGATTATTAAAAAAATAGGTAATTTAACCAATAAAAATACCAAACAATAAAAAATTAAAAATTAAATTGCTATATATTATCAGCTTGTTCATTTAAAATTGTCTTTAAAATTTGTGTTTATCTTTAATACAGGTAAGGTAGGTGTCACGCATGGAGGATCATCTTGCCTGATCATGTTAAAATCAATGATAAATATAAATTTATTTTATTTATTACATTAAAAAATTGACGTTTGAATACTTCTTTCTGTGTACTTTTGGTTGCATAAGTCGAGTTTCCCAATTAAAATTTTCTATTTTCTTCATTACTTTATGCAAAATGTTATAAAAATTTTGGCATTTCACGAAGAAAAGTGGTCAAAACAGTTTATTTATTTAATTTTATTATAAAAGAGAGAGAGAGAGAGAAATTAACTTATATCTACGTCAAAATATAAAAACAAAATTAGAATGTCTCTCCCTAGAGAAGAGATGGTGACAGTGGAACCTTTGTGGAGAAAAATTATTTTTTCAGTGTCTAGTCAGAGTACCGAAGTGTAGGAGTAAGGATGCTATGTTCATATGGATTAATAAGAAAATGCTTCAATTGGACCTACCAGATTGCTTAATTGCATCAATCAATAGTTTCGATGCTCGTAGTAATAGCAGGAGAGACAGAGCAAGGTGTAATTGAAGATTTCTTATCGCTAATGTTTGCTGCACTTTTGGACTTCGTTATATAGGTGAGTTGATAGAAAGAATAGAGGTTTACAGAGCTGCTAACCTGCATATTTCCAATAAGAAGGCCAAAGAGGACCAGGCCAAGGATGGCAATCACAATGGCGAATGTAATTTCACCAACATACATACTGGTCATAAGATTCTGCCCCAGAGAACTGCAAAACTTCAATTGTTAGCATTTGTTAATACAAAAGATGAAAACTTGACATTTTCGGGAGAAGAGTTGCAGTTACCTAAGGTTTCTCAGTCCCCACCAAAGGCAATAGAAGTATTTGCTGAAGAAGGATGTGGATGTAATGTTGAAACTCACAGCGTCTGCATAGATTCCAAATTGATAGAATTGGCTATCTGGGTCACAAAGTTTTGTGATGTTGCTGACTTTGAACCAGGCATCTCTACCATGATGGTTCCCACCTCCACAATCAAGGAAGCTATGCTGGCAAGATGGTGTTTCCATGTCACAAGCCTTCTTCCAACATGCTTCTAGGCGTTCCACTGATAACAAGTACCAACAAGCTCCTAAGACCTTCAACATTTTTGCAGGAAAAAACTTCATAATTTTACATTTTAAGTTATGGGTATCAGAGATGGAGGACTGTTATCTAAGCAAAAGTTCTTACATGGCTGGCAAGCATGTAAAGCATGAGGTTGTAAGCAGCCCCTGCCCATGCTGTTTCTGTCACAACTCCTGTTGCCTTGACAATTTGTGATGAGAGTGGGAAGATCAAGTAAAGCCGTGGGAGGTACTGCAAAATGATGCTAAACCTTAGCACATTTTTTGTGTTAGTCATCAACGAGCCTCCTAGGGTTGGAATCACTAGCCAGATCAATACCTGCCAATTTGATTGTTATAATTCCCATATCACATCCGTACAATTTGAGGCAGCTATAATCGGACCAAGTACAAAAAACACGGTGAACTCTCATACCTGGGGAATAGGCAATGCAGCTACCAAATCAACCCAGAATTCCTTAGCCAAATATCTGGAGGCAATCTTTGATGGGTCAATAACAAGCTCTCCCCTTCCAAAAACCCGAGAGGATGGAGCTATATACGCTGTGTGAAACCTTATAAAGATCTGAATCATGTAGAAGACATCAGCAATTGACCTCACAATGGTGAGAGCAACTGCCAAGGTGGTCTTGATCTGTATACAAGCTCTCTCACTTGATCCGGGCATGAAAAAAAGCAAAGGGTCTACGAAAAGGGAGACCAAACTTGCAACTAGAAGGATTTTGTTCCATTTATTGAGGAAAACGCCTCTTGGGTCCAAAATCTTCTTCTTCACTCTTTCATAATCCTCGGAGAAAACTCTGGACAGCACTTTGGCTTTCAACGACTTCGCCTTGGATGATTGCTTAGCATTGTTCTTACTGCGCGGTTCATGAATCTGGGTGCCATCTATCTTGTATGTGAACTTGACATGGTTATCTGCTTTTGTGGGCACATAGTTTGCAACTTCAAGGTCATCCTGGAATCTGGAAATTGGCAAGATCAAACAGATCAAAAATTGATAACATTGCTATGACTTGAAGGAGAAAGACGAGATTGAAGAACTAACCTGACAGATCTTGAATTGTCATAAGCCATGGCAAACCCAAAACTTGCCACCAATGCACCTCCTTGAGTCTTTCCTTATGCCATATAAGTACGGTGGAGCTTCACAAACATCTGGGGATCAACCATGGCAGAAAATGACAGGATTTAGGTACCCAGCCACAAGAACTGGAAAGGTTCTAGCTCAACTGCTCTTGGGAAGGATCCTGTGAGTAAGAACCAGCAAGTTGGCCAAAATAAAGCAGTGGAAGCGTCTTGAGGACTCTGCTTTTGGGGAGTCAAATGATGTTGGTTTTATTGAATTGATGCACTTCGCCTTTTGCAGTTGTAGACTCGGAGCTTCTCTTTTCCAGTTCTTAATCTATGCATGTGAATAGTTTATCAATAGTTCATGGAGAACTTGACTTGCTCATCAATTGCCGTTGGCAGTATAGAAGTTATGATACCATTTTCCCTACAAAAGATAACAGAGAAAAATTTTTAGATTTATACGCTATAATAAATCTTTCACATTTCACAGAATTCATCAACTTACGCAAAAAACTGGTTACCATTTGATCTGCCCCAAAAATTTGAAAATAAATAATTGTAGTACCAGCTCAACTACCCAGCATCCTAAATCTGATAACTCTCGTACTCTCTCTCTCTGTCTCTCTATGCCCAAGAAACTAGTCTATTGAATAAAGGAAAGTTTTTTTCAATACATGGTGTTTTGGGCAGGGAAATAACAAAAGATACAAAGGGTATCACACATAATAAGCTTCCAAAGCTGCAGGCTCAAGGGAGCCCATGTCTCCGTCACGGTACATCATCATGGATCAAACATAGACAACAGTGAACGCGTTTAGTTCTGTTTCCTTGCTTTGGGCTGCATCTTAGTTGTCTTTCCATTATTTGTCTCCTGTGATGCATTTTTTAAACATATCATTTGTTCTGCATTGAACCATCCGAAACCCAGGAAAGAAAATATAGTTTTTCAATCTGCCAAAATTTATGATCCTGTGCCGCTGGCCAAGAAGATATCTATATTCTTGAATTACTTGGCGTTTATTATGCTAAATGAGTACCGACGCGATTCTCGTCGTTTTAGTCGAGAAGAGGTCTAAATATTTAGCCACTCCTTGTTTTTGTTTTTTTCCAAAACTATTTAGGCACTCCTGTATGGCTGCACTTGTGGAAATAAGACGTGTTATTTCATAACATCTAAATTATCGAGTAAAAATATTTAATCACATAATTTACTACAGTATAATCAGATTATGTAACCTGTAAGATAATGTTTAATCTCCTAAGAAGAATATGGTTGTCCCACTAAACATTTAGAGGGCATGAGGTTTAGAGATACCTTGATGTCAAGAGTCGAGTCGAGTCGAGTCGAGTTTTACTTTGGCTCAAACTCGATCTTTTAATTCTAAGTACGAGTCAAGTTGAATTCAAATTAACTTAATTCGTATATATTGATATTATTTTTCGTATAATTTATATCAAAATTTAATTTTTAATTAAAATGTCTCAAGCATGACATACTTATATATAAAATATAATTTAATCACGCATAAATTTATATAGCTTGATATTATAAAATGATATTTTATAATTTGATTATATTAATATAAAAAATTTAGATAAATATGATAAAAAATTTTATTCCTTATTTAAAATATCGAGCTTCGAGTCGAACCGAGTTGTGCATATACAAACTCGGGCACGAATTATTTAATATCGATTTAAGCTTCAATTCAAGTTTTTCGAGTTGAATATCAAACTAAATTGAATTTAATTGAGTTTTGAACAACCCTATGCCTACCACTCAGATTAGTATACATAATCTTCGAGCAGAGGGGCATTATTTTGAGGATATGATGAGAGGACTTGAAAATTTATGTTAGAAAATAAAAATAAAAATTCTCTTGAAGGATAGATGATGTGGCACCAAATTATTCTTGATTCTTTGGATTAAATCTGGATAAAAGCATTTTTATTCATCAAAATCTCGTCAAATACTGATAAATTTAGAATTTAGAGTTAAAATTTAAATATTTAACATCGGAGCACAACTTTTTAAGAGGCATCAAGCCAAAGGTAGTAGAGCTTGTGGCTGCCAGCAAGATGTTGATAGAAATTTAGAAAGCTAACTTGTGAATGCAATTAATTAAGCACCTGCCCCCTCTTCCCACAACACCCGATTTTCCTCACTAGTCAACTTGCGACCCTCCACCGTTACAGCTCCGGCCTATTTGCTATAACACTTGTATAATTAATTTAAAATTTTTTAATTGAAAAAGATAAAAATTAATTATTATATTTAAATTTTAAAACACTCTCAATTAATAAGATATAAACGAATCAAATAAATACTCTCCTTTCCACTATTAATTCATAAATCTTTCATTAGCTACAATCTAATTAACAAACACTTCTCCTTGATTCCACCATGCATGAATTAATTAAGCATAAGAGCGACAAACAAAACAAGATTATGAATTGGTTGTGGCTGTGCTAGCATGTGTACTAATTAAACTAATCCCGCAAGTCTGCCACAAATCTTCACATCTTCCATTAATCATGGATGGCCACGGATGCTTTCACGTGTACAAACTATTTTTATTAATCGTTTGAGTGCAACTCTTTTTACTCCAATGAATTCATATTTCATTAATATGAAAAAAATCCTTTGGCATATATTTAAAATTTTTTAATTCTTTTATTTAAAGTATTAGGGATATTGTACGCAATACTCATGCATTGTCCTCGTGTACGTAATTTTACGGTGTTTTGGTAATGGAAATCTTAATATAGCTTGGTGGTGTAGGTACATTGTTGAAATTTCACACATTGTTTAAGAGCTAGAGACGCACACTCTACTCGATTTGGCAGACAATTTTGTCAATCCAATAAATTGAAAATATATGAAATTAATATATAATATTTTCTTTTACAATTGAATTTTATAAATATATAATTCATATTACTTTTAAGTGTGGTGTTAATTTAAGAAGGGAGAGCTGCTTCTCACAATGTATGGGTCTTCCCGGTTAAAATTTATCTTACGTTGAAAATTGTGAGTTTTTCTCATCAAAGTATTTTCTTTAGTTGAAAATTGCGACTATTATCAATGGGATTGTGTTTCTAATTGAAGATTATCATGTTATTTTCAATTGGTGTGTGTATTAGGTAGAGATTGTGAAAGGGAGTGGTATCACAGCCAGTTGGGCTTTAGCATTGTATATAATAATTATAAAAATGCCATTCATGAGTTTTACCTGATAATTTAAAGAAAATTTGTTAGATGATGGTATATGAGTTTCGTTTAATAATTGAGAAATTATCATATGAATGAGAGATTGTCAGACGATGATAGATTCGAGGTTGTTTAATATATGAATAGAATATTATTAGGTTAATCCCACATAAAATGTATATGATGTTGGTGACTTGTACATAGGCTAATTATGAAAATCTCATTCATGAGTTTCACCTGATAATTTAAAGAAAATTTATCAAGTAATAATATATAAGTTCCGTTTAATAATTAAGAAATTGTCAGATAAATGATATATTGTCAGATGATGATAGTTTTGGGGTTGTTTAATGTATGAATAGAATATTATGACTAATAAGAAAATCTTATTCCTTAACTTAGTTTTTTATTAAGTTAAGCCTTATTCATGTGAAAATTAATCACACCTATTTTTTGTAACAACAAATTGTCGCTAATCATAAAATTTCCGCATTAGCTAGAGCAACTCTAAGTTTTTTAATTTTAAAAAAAAAATAAAATAAAATAAAAAACTCTCAACAATTTTGGACCAAGAATTTTCCAGCAAAACTAGGGCCATGTAAAATGCAAATGAAGTGCTTCAACCACTTATAAATTCTATCTCATAGGATCAACTGTTACAATTGGATGTTTATGTAATGTAAGTGGGCATGCCGTTTGATCCACACATTGTCTCGTAACATCAAAAGATGAATAGCTCTTGGGATTTAAGGTTTATATGGAACTAAATTGAGATTGAGGCTTTGGAATCATGAGACACTCGTGAACTGTTGAATTTAGGCTCGAGTGTCCGATTCACTAGCTCCGAGTGGTCGTTGTACTCAAGATTCCTTAGCTTCTTTGGAGCGTTCACATGTACAACAAATGGCAAGACGACTCTCTAATTAAGACCATATTAGTTACTTAGTCACTTTAGTCAATCCAAAATGCCACATTCTTAAATTTTATTTCAATAGGGTGTTTGATGTTGAGAATATATGATATATATGTTTTGTGCTTTTCATTTTTTTTCTTTATTCGTCTAAATATTATTTATATATTAAAATGGAAATCAAAAGAAGATTTTTTTAGTGAAAAGATAATTAAAGTTTGTGTTTGATCATGAATCTATAAAAAATCTTCTCTAATGATAAGGAGTAAATATATTTAGAACTTAAGCAAATCATGTTAAATAATGACCACTATTAAATGGTTAATCATCTAAATATACATGATATCAATGTTAAAAGCATAATATAATTAAGTGGTTGTGAAATTATAAAACATGTGACTTAAGTCATAATTTTACTACACGTCGGTTCAAGTCAAGTCAATTTCATTAATTGCGTGTTGAATTAAGGCTAGCCAGGAGTTATGAGTAATGAGAGTCGGGTGTACTTGAGTATATAATGATAACATCAGGAAGATGATGAGAAATGAGTTATAAGAGTACATTAGAGTATGAAGTGTTTTTTTTATGCATTTGATAGTAAAATTATTTTTAGATCGAATAAGACATTAAGACATGTTATAGGGCAGTTTAGGTAAGTTATTAGTTATAAAACATGTCATTGTGATATCATGATATATTTTATATTTTATAGGATTTTCCCCTTTTAGATTTTTTGCAGGATTTATTATAAATTAGTTATTATTTTTTACTCAAGTCAGAGTTGAGTCAATTTTTATTTATGAGACTACCCTCGGGACCTACCCCGACCTTTTATCCCCAAAACCCCGATCGCCTCCCTACACCATCCTCATCCTCACCGTCGGCCCTTATGGCTGCCGCACCACCACCCATCGATGTAGCCAAACCACACTGTGTCGTTGCCATGCCACCCCGAGCATCCCTGGTAGCCACCCAGTCTCCACGACGCTGATTTTCTGTGCTATCGTGCAGTGCTCAACGGCGTCAAATTGCCGCCATCTGCGCCACTCCACCGGCCGTTGTGCTGCTGACGCCCTTCCCTTTGACCCTTGACCATTTCCCTCATACCCAGTGCTGCCATCGAGGCCGACCAATAACCAATCAGACAACCGAGCGACCCTGGCCGACTAGTTACCCTAGTCGGCGATCATCGTCGTCGTTGCCATCTCACCGCCACCACTATTGGGTCGAGCTCGCTAAGCCCATGCCGACCCATAGCCCCGATTGTCTCACTCGAAAGTTGCCAAAAGCTGCCAAAAAATCACTGGAACTGCTGTAAAGCCGCCAAAAACTGAATTCACTAAAATTTGTCGGATCTTCAACCAAATTCATCAAGTCGAACCCCATCCAACTTCAAACACCGTTAGGCACCGAATTCGAGTCTCGAGTCGCGCGACAAAACCGTAGCTATCTTCGATTGCCAAAGACACGAGGTATAATTAACTTTGACTTAATTTCTTAAAGGTGGTGATTATTTGCACATCATGCTAGGATTGATGAGTTGATGTGTTAAGTATTTTATTGTTATAAAAATATGAATTTCTTGATTGAATTGTATTAAAACGAATGCTAATGGACTAATTAGGTAAACTAAGTAAATATCGTAATCTAATGCAATGTAGTGTACAAAAAATTATATGGATTGATATATGATTGATGTGAACTTGTATTAATATGTGTGCTATAGGATGTGCAAGTACGGAGTAGGAGCTCTCCGCCTAGGCGTATGGACACGATTGGAGATTCTATCAAGTCTGTTTAAGACTTGCTTCTAGTTTGACTTCTATACTCTATCGTGTTTTGCTTTAACATGTAAGTTGACATGTCGAGTGGTGGATTTAATGTATCCAACTCCATACTAGCCATCTAGTAGTATGAAATTTTTAGATTAATAACCCTCAACGATAAGATCCTTCGAGTTTGTATTTGAAAACTTAGATCCTGATTACGATATCTTCGGACCTATTATATTGAAATCTCTATGCAAGCTCATGTACATATAGTTTTTTCGTTTTCAGTAAGATGTGCAACGAGGGAAAACCGACGACCGCATCTTGAGACAGGACATATGTTCGTCAAAGCGGGCTCTGGAATTGATGAGCTTTCGTCCCATTCCCGAGAGATCCTGATAGCTCCATCTTTGAGTTCCTCAAACCCGCAAAAGTGTGGAGGTTTATGGGTATTACTATGTAGCGCATGTCTAGATTTGTGGTTTCAAAATGTACTGAAGGCTTATGCCTAATAGTACTCAGTCTATGTACTCAGGGCCATGAATAATATAGATGATGTAGCGGGCTGAGAGGAAAGAGAATGATTTTTTCGCGCAATGGATAGTTTAAAGTGGCCAATGAATAACAAAGAGATGAAAAGTGGATGTTGTCACACAACGTCGACGGCTCTCAGTTATTGCCCTTATGAGAATTCTACGAGGAAGAGTAATGAAGTTTTTATTTAATAAGAGGGTCAACTCTCCTATATTAGTTTGTTATTTGTTATTTCTGGACCGATAACACTCGTTAGTTACGTCTTTTTATTATATATGTAGGCGAGAACTGCAACTAATGAGCGTTGTCAAGACTCCATAGGAGTAGCACTAAAGTTACACACACATGTACTTTATTAGTGTGTTTGATGATGGTGATGAGTGTTGAATTGTTTTAAATGATAAACTTTGAATATCATTTTGTGAATGAATAAATATTTTGCATGTGATTGAAATTGAGAATGTAAATGAACAAGTTGGGTTATAGATTTTAAACTCGAGTGAGATGATGAGAAAAAAAATAATAACTGGAATGTGAAGGAAATGTTGTGTTTTGATTGTGTTTTTTGTTTTTATTGTTTTAAATATTTTTGTTGTGTTTTGATTGAACCAAAACAGGGTGTAATAAAAATTTCCTAATTTGCTCTATACTTAAATTATTAGAGTTAATAGTAGATGGTGCAATATTATATCTTTTCCATGCATGTTAATATCTTGAGGTATTTGGTGAAGTACCTAGCCACCTATATAATTAAGTACAACTAATGCAGAGGTCTTGAAGATTTTGTTAATTTGCCCTATAGTTGATTTCACTGTATATTTATGTATTTACAGTTTATTGAACAAAAGTTGAACTAGACGAATTCAAATATTGTCATATAATTTCTCTTATAATGATTTACAATGAAATGCTGATTTGATTAGAGTTGTAAATTGTCAAACCTCGTTAATTTTATGGTTGAACAAAATCGAATTTATTGACTATTTTTGCATCCTTTCCCATACGTCATAGGAACGAGTAGCTTGTCCATACATATTTATTCTTTTTTCCAATCATTTATATATATATTTATTCTGACCCAAAAATTATGGGCCACCAATTTTCTTTGGCCTTCCTATTTTCTTCGTAATTGTTCCACGAGAAGGTGATCGAGGTTCAATGCAACCCGTGAAACATGGTAGGTGTTCATCTTTATCAAGAACTAGCAATATGTATATAATGAGACGATCTAATTATATTGAGGAAGAACGCATTAATATTGCTTATCCAGATGCAAACGAGTCGAACAGAATCTTGTTTGGCTCAAACACAATTCATTTGATTTGGAGTTCAAGCTAAATTTATTTGTATTTGAGTTGCTTGAATACGAGTCAAATTCGGGTAGCTCAATTTGTATTTATAAATACTCTTTTCTATAATTCACAGTTAAACTTTTTGTAATAATCAAGATATCTAAATTTTGGGTAGTTTTGCTTAAAAAATAAGATACTTAGACATTAAAACAATATATTCTTATGTAAAGCTATTTCTATGTCATGTTTTGTTGATAGTTTTGTAAAACTCCTTAAAGGGTATGAAATATACATATTTAAAAATTTTATATATATATAAAATATTAAACTACGAGTCAAATAATCAGACACAAGCCTAAGCTTGGCTCAACATTATTTGTACTATATGAGTTGGGCGTTTCCTACTCGAGTAAGGCCCAACTTGGTGTTAACCTTGCCATTGAAAGCCGAAGAGATAGGGTCGGCTTTCATAGATGTGCAATTTCCTAGTCAATGACCAAAGCTTAAATAGGGAATAAAAGGCTAATATGCCGAAGAAATGATAAACAAAATTATTTTTACATTTTTTTCTACTAACCAAACGAACGAATAATAAATTTAATTTTCAGAAAACTTTCTTTGTTATATGAAAATTCTCATTTAAACCAAATTTTGAACCTTAGTAGATTAACCATCACATCACCTAAGGTGGTTTAAAGCTAGATTAAATTCAATTTGACTCCATACTCAAACTTGAAAAACTCGACATTAAATTAGTCAAACATGGGCTTCTACTTATACAACTTAGTTCAACTCGAAATTCGATACTTTATATAAAGATGCAGATTTATAAGTATATTTATCTTAAATTTCTTTATATAAATATAGTCAAATTGTAAAATATTATTATATGATATCAAATTTGAATAGTTTATGCATGATTAATTTATTTTTGATGTATAATTATTTCAAACTTGAAATATTTTAATTATAAATTAAATTTTAGTATGAATAAATACAAATCAAGCTAATTCAAACTTGAGGCAACTCAAATACATTTTAGTTCGACTTAGACTCGAAATCAAACGAATCGAGTTTGAGCTGAGGATAACTTTACTTGACTCTACTTATGAGCATCCCTAACGCCACCCTTGAGAACTAGGAAGATTGGCATAATTGTGAGCATTCTAAATAATTGAGCGCCACATTTTTATGCCAAAATATTCCCACTAAATTGTAGGATCTGTTAATGTAGTCCCACATATAATATATAATTAGGGGAGTAAACAAGCCAAGCAGACTTGTAAGCTTTTTTACGTTCGGCTCGATTTGACTTGAACTCGAACTTGTTAATTTTAAGCTCGAAAAAATAGTCAACTCAAAATGGATAGCTCGTTGAGCAACGAACAGAACTTGAGCTTAAGGCTGTTCGGCTTGACTTGCCTCAAAACTCAAGCTCGATGTGTTCAAACTCAAAAAAATACTTAGTTTGACTCTGTTTGTTAATACTATTGAGGTCACATTAAACTTATATAGTGTTAGAAAGAAAATTTTGATCCGATATAAGTCGAACACGAGCCAAGCACAAATATTTGCTCGGCTCAAAAACATAGCGAGTCAAACACAATCCAAACCTAAATAATATGAATTTTGGACGAGCTTGACTTAACTCATAATATATCAAAGTTCGTCTAGTACTCAAACAAGCTCAAACATGCTTTG
Organism: Piper longum; assembly: GCA_032619315.1. NCBI lineage: Eukaryota > Viridiplantae > Streptophyta > Magnoliopsida > Piperales > Piperaceae > Piper > Piper longum. Next base: position 15,937 of record JAVDBV010000309.1, read on the forward strand.
TCAAAAATCAAGCCGAATTAAAAAAATATCCCTTTTGGGCTCAGCTCAGCTCGTTTACACCCCTATATATAATGAGGTAAGATCTTATTTATAAGTAAGAATAAACTATAAATCTTTAACTTGGTTAACTATTTTTTAAGAGATGATTTAGGCTCAGTACGTTACACTTTAAATTAGGTCATTACTAATAGTATCAAAAGTAACCAGATTATATGTTAAATGGTAAGTTAGACTAAAAACATTGACTAGGCTACCGATCATGAGCCAGACAAGCACGTGGGCTAAGGCTAATAACGGGCCCTTGTAAGAATTTCGATGACAAAATTTTTTAAGGTGGATAGATTGTGAGATCCTTCAACTTAATCCTATATTTAATATTTACATGATAAGATTCATTTCATAAGTGATAATAAAATATAGATCTTCAATTTTGTCAACAACTTTTGAAGAGATGGCTTAAGCACATTATGTTATACTTTGTATTGAGTCGTTACAAATAAATTATTCAATAACACGCATCACCTTAGCACGAGATTGTGGCACACCAAAAACCATTCTTTGTTGGCAGTTTGAACATGTTTTCTAAGTTCCAATACAAAAGGAGATGAGAATGTAGGCAACATCAGCAGACCAAAGAGGTTTGCATTTGAGAACAAAACAAAGTGGGAAGATCCCAGAACCATAGAAAGGATAATTGCCCATCCTTGGCATTCAGAATATTACACTCTATAATCCTGATTATGTGCTTCTACTGCCATTAAATAAAAATGAATACCATAATGATATCATCTATGATGTGCTCCAAATGATATCAAAACTGGCGTCTTGGCTTAGCTTCAGCAACTGTAACTCGGATTGATCTGCCATTCAAGTCCTGTTTTCAATTTTGCCATCATATATACGAGATAAAGGTTATCATGGTATCTACATATAATAATGTATATATCATATATGGTATCTATGTGCTAATTATAAGGGATGGAAAGGATTGGTTGGAGGTACTTACGACGCCATTGAGTGAAGAGATTGCATTGTCTACTTCCTCTGGTGAGTTGAAAGTAACAAAACCAAAGCCTCTTGACCTGCCACTCTCTCTATCATAGACCACCTTGGCCTCCAGAACTTTGCCTTGTTCACTAAACAAGGTTTCAAGGGATGAATCATCCACTGCCCATGACAGATTTCCTACATATACACGATTAGCACTGTTAAGAAAGCTGCCGCTGCCTCCTCCTGATCTGAAACCCCTGGACTCTTCTCTTGGTGGAGGAGGACCTGAATTCACCCTCAAAGGCCTTCCTTCTAGCTCCTATAAGACCACACATTAAAACCATTAAAATCCCGTGAGAAATATTCAAATTTGTCAACTCATTTGGTGTTAGCCGATTCAGTTGGGCATCTGGCAAGCCAGTTCACTTCCTTTGTAAAAAGAGTATCACTAAAATTACTTTTTCAATTAAATTCCATGAAAAAATTGAGTTTTCCTCCATGTCAAGTAATGCAGATCTTGAATCATACATTTATTTTTGACAAATTGATGTAGAAGTAAACAGCCGCAGCAAAAGATAGCTCTACAATCCGAGTAACAAATGTACATTGAAGACAAACCTTTACGTTAGATTTTATATGAAACATGGTGTTAACTGGTACAAAAATGTTAAAAGTGTCACTAAATGAGTGCTTAAACAAATTGCCAAATTACCAACTCACTAAAATCGCTATACGAACTTATATGAACTTAAAAAGGCGGAAACTTCTTTGACAAAATTATTAGAATGAGCAGCTAGCAATACCTTAGGGGAAAGAAATGTGTATATTGCCAGCAGATTTTATTTTACATTGGTATTCCAATGCCATGAAGTTAATGTCATGGTATTAACTATTAACTAGAAGAAATTAAGAATGTTTATGTATCACTTCAATTAATGTCAAGGTAAATTTTAGAAAAACAGAAGATTCATTCGAAATAATACTACTGAATGCTCAAATGCATTACCACACTAACAACTTACTAAATTCCCCAAACGAACTTGTGGATTGAGCAATACAAGCTGATGAACTGATATGAACTCAATAGGTAGAAATTCTTTTAAAATGAGAAGAAGACTCACATAACCGTTGAATTGTTGGGCAGCTGCTTCAACCTCCTCCACAGTAGACATAGTGACAAATCCAAACCCACGGCTTCTCCCAGTTAGCTTGTTATAAATAACCTGCCACCATTTACAACACCTTCAAATTCCCATATCAAGCATCTATCAAATCAAGCAAATATGAAATAATCTAGCTATAAATAACAGTGTTAAACAAGTTGTATATATTAACACATTCATCCTTCACATTACTAATCTAATACCCCTTCAAGCTTGGCAGCTAAAAATAAACAAACGCCCACCTCAACCATTTCAACATTTCCGGCTCTTTCAAACAGTCCAGCCAGAGCAGCACTGTTCACGCTAAAGGGAAGGTTGCCCACAAAGAGCTTCAACTCAGGGGAAAAGCTAGCTACTTCTTCTCCACCAGAGACCTCCTCCTCCTGACCATACTCAGAACTCACCGCAACCTTTGCTATGAAACTTGAGGAGAAGGAAGCCACTGTCTTCCCGGACAACAAACAAGAAGAAAACAATACCTTATCTTTGGAAGGAGGCAGGGGGAGGGAAGAAGAGAAGATGGGCAGGGAGGAAGATTGAGCTCTACTAATGTTAAGAGCCTTTGGAGTGAAACAAGGGAGAAGAAGAGAGGAAGCCATGGTTGCAAGCTTGTGCAGAGGATAGGAAGGAAAGGGTGGCTGAGAGGGTGGGTGCTATTATATGCATTAGAACAGGATAGGACAAGCCATAAAAACGGTCCTATGTTTTGAGATAATTACGGTCAAATGCATGGAATGAAATGGCAAATATGTGATATTACGGGAGCAAGGATTGAATTCTGGCCGTCCAACCAAAAGAAATTGATGATATGATAGGTGAAGAGTGTCGATATTTTGATGAAATAGCTTGTGTCCTAGCTTTGCACAAGTTTGTTTGGCTGGAAAATGAAAAATAAATAAATAAAAATTAGTGTCCATGATTGACAAAAAATGAAATTGTTCATGAATTATGATTGCTTCTTGCCTTTTACTATATATTTTGCATGGCTGGTTTCAATGCATAATTATCTTCCCACAGGATGTATATAAGAGATGTTTTAGATTATTCCAAATTGTAGACATGGTGTATTCAAGAAATATTTCCCAAACAAATCCTCTACTTGCTATGACATAAATCGCCAACTTACATGGATCAACCTTTGAGAATCATCCACTTATGAAACCACATTAGCATTACAGGGATAGAGGGAATGAAAAATGGTTTCTAGATAGAGAATATATCGCTACCGTCTTTGGTTGAACATGCCTGCCGATTGATATGAGATATTTTTGCCAACAAAAGCACAATTCATTCATGTAAAATAGTCCCTGACCTTCCACCTTGGCAAACTTTAGCCAAGACACAAGCTCTGAGTTATATAATTTTCACAAATCATTTAGGACACAATTTGCATAAGGTCTTCATTTGGCATGAGAGGCCACAACGGCCTCAAATGCAATCACAATTTATAGCACACAGGTGGTTTACAAAATGTAGCATTTGAATAGCGAATATTAGAACTTTGGGTGCACAAACAAAACAGCTATAAATCAGTTATAACGATGCAAAATTGAACCTACAAGGTAGAACCGAACTAATGTACAGCTTGACATGGGAAAGAGTGGCTACTTCAGGTATTGGAAAAAGCTTTGTAAATTTCCAACCAAAAAATGGTATCCATTAACTTGATCCAGAAGCTGCTTCTTTTAAACATGATCTCATGACATTCCCCAGCTTTCCACAGGCATCAAGGCAAAGCTCCATAGCCTGTGGCATGAAACAAACATGGTAGCTTTAATAGGAGTACACCTTATTTTGCAGCAGCTAAAGGTAATACCTACTGCTTAATTAATTAAACCAGAACTATATACCTATCTATTTTCCCTGCTTCTAAATTCCTTAAGCATAGGAACAATCCTACGCTTGAGGCATTGCTTTTGCTGCCCAATCTTCATTAAACGAAGATGTGAGTGAGATGTTGAGGCATGGCCTTCTCTTTCCAAGGGGACCCAAAGTTTTCACTCATAACAAAAGAAAGTCGTTGGCATTCAATGTCGTCTCACACAAATCATGGGTTCGCACTTGGGAAAGATGGAAAAAGAGGGACGATGAGGACCCATCCAAGAACTTACTCATTTAAGTATGGCAAAATCCAGGGATTGGCAATAGTGGGCCTCTGTGCTATTGGCTTCCTACTGACTACGGTGAAAATTATGGTTTTGAAAGAGCAACAAATGGCATAACCGATGTCTTTCAAAGAGCAATGGAAGCATAACTGGCTTCTTGATAAGGATATTATATAGCTTATTACTGGCCCCAACCAAATGAACAGAAATATACTATCCAATTATTCACACCATAACATGCTGAAAAATAACACCAAATTACTGTAAATCTCAATTGAAACTGCATTACAGAAATTTACTGTACCTCATGAATTTTGGGAGCTGCCCACTCGCCTGTCAGAATTAATTGAGTAACTTCATTCCGAGATGGCATACACGTAATGATAAGACTCCCATCTTGGGATTTCTCCTCTTCCAAAACAGGATCTATAACAATACTCTTTCCACGGCAAGACTGTCACCAACAAAAACCTATGCGCAATTAGCACATCATGTAATAATTCTATGAATACTAACTAACAAATGAAGCTGCATACATACCACAGAGACAGCCGAAACCAGATCATACATCAGAATTCCTGCATCTGCAACAGCGAGACTCGCACAAGATATAATAACTGGAAGATCACCTACAGTAACCAAGAAGAGATCAAAAAGTATAGTCAAACATCTCTAAAGCATGATATAAATAAATAGTCTCATAGCCAATTTTTCAAGCTCCAGTGATCTTGTTCACTAATGTCACTTGAAAAATGGGCCCAATATGTTAATCATAGTGATAGTTGTCCAAAATGTATTATAAAAGACTACAAGGTCATACAATTGCATCATTTGAAGGTTACAAAAGCAAATTCAACATCACACTTTACTTCTTCACATATAGAAACACAGAAGCTTCAAAGCTTTGAAAACATGCCAAGTGGACATAATTTCTGTCATGCAACTTGTTTTGAAGAGCTACAAACCAGAGACATGTAGACACATATTGCAATAATTATTACAATGCTACCGAAGCAGAAGATAATTACATTGCATATGTAAAGAAACTTACTTCCACCAGACTCAAGGACCAACGCAAACACATCAACAGTTGTCTTTGGAAAAGACTCAAGTATGATGGCACCCTCTAAAGCCTTATGAAGCACGGACGAAAACTCTTTGTTGTCAGTTTCCTGTCAATATTGACGAATTATGTAAGACACAAATAAGAGATAAAAATTAGATCACTAAGGTACAAAGGGTTAAGTACCTGATCGCGACGCCCAGAAGAAAATGTGGTAAAGCTTACATTACAATTTATACGGCCGACTTCACTATACATCATAGCTTTCTTGCTTTCTCTGGGACCAAATCTGAACCACACCAAAAAGGAAGAGAGTGATTCATACAACTCATAACAGAGAACCCAGGAAAAATAACGAAGCCAGGACCATGAATAACTCACACAGATACAATGACCTTTGTATTCCCAAATTCAGCATATGCTGAACCAGATGCAGCAGTAACAGCTCCAGTCCTCATAACTGTTCACATTCATTTTTCTCTTAGCACAACCCCTTATCAAGTTAAAGAATACAACAAACCACGTTCCACATCGTCATATTATCAATTAATTACTGGTATATCAGCCCTAGCATAGAGTAAATAAGACCATTACTGGATATTGAGCAGTTTATTTTACTTCCGCTCAGACAATTATGGTTTAGGGTTTAATAGGGTTTTCACAAAGTGAATGAATATGAAATGTAGAGTGGTTTGTCCGAATTTCACTATTCTCTCTTGTCCCCAATTCTCTAAGAGGTTGCCGCTCCTTGAACTGTGGCCATTACATTGCCTTTTTTCTTACTTTCATCCTCACACACCATTCATACTGGCACACAAATGATTACCAACTACATAATAACACTCTTGCTAACATCCTATGGCCATCATGGGTGGCATATAACACAAACACCCCCAATCACTCGCAACTATGATTTCCATAACACAGCAATTTCTCGACAATCAAAAAAAAAAAAAAGAGAACAAACAAACAAAGGCAATCACACAATCCAAGCAACATACATTATACTCTTATAGCACAACGGAACTAGCATGGAACCACACTAAAACAAAAAATAATAATAATTAAATAAAATTAAAAAAAACAAACAAACTTTACCATCTAAAATCAGCTGTTCTACCCACAAAAACAAGATATATAAAAAAAAAAAAAAAAAAAAAAGAAGAGGTAGGGAGTAGAGG
>JAVDBV010000310.1:0-20223 GCA_032619315.1 Piper longum
GTGTGTGTATGTGTGTAAATATATATATATATATATATATATATATATATTTACACACATACACACACACTTTTTTCGATATCTATTGAGTAGGACAAGCGAAAACAAAGTAGGAGAGCACATGGGCAGGACACATATAGTAATTATGATAATTGTGTACTCTTAATGGTATAAAATATTACTTTATTTGTATACAAAATAATTAATTGAATATTAATTTTTATATAAACTATATTAAATACAACTATTTTTAGGAAGGCTAATTATTTTAAAAAATTTATGTTATTTAAATTACTTTTTATGCGAACCAAACAAATCCTTAAAATAAACACGAATTCAAAACAAAAAATAATGAAGTATAGTTATGATCATTGAAATACAAAGTTCACATACAATATTTAACATTCAATGAGAATATATTAACTTTAATAAAATAAAATTAGGATTTTATTATAGGCTTTATACTTCCAATCAATAATAGCCCAAATACCCGTGCAAATGAAACTTTATGTGTTTGACTTTTTGCTATTAAATTCGATAAATGACCCTGTTTACTATTTGCCTGATTATTGAACCTGTTTTTAATAATATTTGGCCGATTGTTTAAAAAAAGGTATAAATAAATCATTTGAAGCAACCCCCGAATCCACCACCGCGACAAACACGAAATGAGACCAAATATGAAATTGACTTGTAAAAAAACACATATGTGATATACTAATTTAAAATTGGATCAAATTGAAGGAGAGTGTATTTTTAAGACTTGAGCGACCTACTACTAAGTGGAAGATGATACTAATTTTTCATATTTAACACTAAAATATTAAAGCTGCATAATTTTTTTAATTTTGCTCTATTTCCCCACAGATAACCCTTCTTATGGATTCGGAGGTTGGATTTTGCAATAAAAAAAGGGGCTTAACTATGGGCAATATAAAATGAGAGCTCGGCGAGGCGCAACGTCAATTGTCTTCAAACATCACAAAACTATAATATTTTGTTTATTATATATTTACTCTTTTTTTTGTAATCCATCACGTTTAATTTAAAATAAAAATGCAAGTTGTTGAATCTCATTATGAACGCTATTTGTCAAATCAACGTTAATTTCATTACAGGTGTATCACGACCCGCTTCTTCTATCTTCTGCTAAATCACAAATTCCATCCTATCATTCTAGTCATATCACAAACGACATCAAACCTTAAATCATGGTTTTGAAAAAAAAAAAGAAAAAGAAAAAAGGGCTTAAATTATAAATGTATTATGTCAATTCAAATAGCATCTCTAGGTGCTATATTTCACTTAGGACTCTAATAGTCTCCTAAGACCAATTATTATTGTCACTTCTAAGTTCGAACTACTCCCACTGACTTAGACACCAAACCTTGTCTTTTGATACTCACTTTTATTGTTTGTTAACGCAAGAGCGAATTTTATATTTCAATTTTTTTCATAATCTTCCTCATAGCCCACGCTCGTGGGCCTGGGCCGACAGCTACAATATCTCGTGCCTCATTTGATTAGTATTATCTTTTGAGATCAAGCCCGACAAAGCAATCCATCATGGCCCACGAAAATGGGCCCGCTATCATTATCCGTAGTGGCGGGCCCATTTTAGGAACCAGGCGCCGTCATCGATTATCTCATCTGGCCCACAACTGATCACGTGCCTTTGTCTCCGTTTCCCCTCTCCCCTCTATTGAACTAACGCTAGGCTGTGACACAAAGCTTAGATAACCGCTTTGTGACTTAATTGTTAAATTAAATTACAAAGATGACTTTTTATCTTCGACCCCATGCAAAAAAGGTTCGATTTCAGGGCATCTCACGGCGGTCGGAATGATCCATTAAAATAACACCAATAAAGAAGACGTAAAAATCAAGTGACCCAGCGGCGTTTCATTCATTTAATTAATAAGTCCTATATGATGCCATTTCACAACAACTAATCCTAAGGGCACATTTTAATCATGAGGATAATCCTGGTTTGGCATGCTTGCAGCTGCAGAAGGATCGGCTACGCGCGGGTGCCTGAAGTGAGGGTGAGAGTGACGTCATGGGGGTAATTTGGTAATATGGGCATGAAGATTCTGCCGAACACCCGCAGAGCATGCAGGGTCTGACAAAGTGAGGAAGGTACGTGACGTGATCCCGCCGCGGTCGGGTCCCACGCGATGGCTACATCTTAACAGTGACTATCGCGTTGCGTGTCAACGTGCCTCGCTCCCTTGGGCCCAGGCCGGTGGCCCGGGACGGAGGAGGGCAACTTCATCATTATAAATTATTAAAAATTAATTTTATAATATCCATTAATGCGTATATTTTTAAAAATTTAAAAAATATATTATAATAATATCAAAATATATTAATATATATATATATATATCAATACAAAAATTAATATTTATTAACGTTAGTTCATAACATAAAATTATTAATTAATACAAATAATAAGTGATCATTGATGATATATTTATATTTTATAAAATATCATAGATTACAATATAAAATTCATTATTGACATTTTATATAGATGTCCTCTATGATATTCGTTTTTAATATCAGAGATGGCATCTTGCTATTGTATGAAATGTCATTAATGACATTTTCTAAAATATGAGCATATAATTAATAATCATGTGATTTTTATTAATTAATATTTTTATATCATAAATTAATATTCATAATATTAATTTTTGTGCTAATGATATAATACAGTTTTTACTTGGAATATTAATGAACATTATATATTTGTGTTAACTATCTTTATAATATTTATAGTTGAATAAAATATATGCATTTTATAATTTTTATTTATAAATTAATTAAAAAAATAAAAAAATCAATATAATAAAAAATACACTTAAACTCTTCTTATCGTACCACTATTTTTTTTTCCATCACACCTCATCGTCCACAGCACGAAAAAAAAAACTTTACTATAATCCATCCTTTTTTTCCTTTTACCTTCTTTATAAAAAAATTTTAAATTAATTCAAAACCGACCCGAACCAACTTCTGCCCCTTTGGTTAAATAAATTCTTTAAAAAATTTTAAACCAACTCAAAACCAACCCGAACCGATCGTTCCTTCCCTTGCTTAAAATAATTTATACGGGCAAATCAGGTACAATAAATTTTCTTTCCCTCCCGTGCATAATATATTAAATTCGTCTTTTCGAGGCGTATACAGTAAATATAAATTCTTGGTATGGGTCTTGTCTCTAATGTTAACTGGATCTGGAATAAGCATAGCTCCTCTCTTTTTTTCAGGCATTCATTCCTAATTTGCTGGTTCTATATGGTCTGACTTTTTCTTTTTCTAGTTTCCTAATTTCTGGTTCCTCTAAAATTTCCTAGAGACTCTACCCATCATCCCATTTTCCCGGTCGATTCTGCAAGCTTTAAGAAGGTACCATAATCGTACAATGAATCTGAAATTATGGACAATTTGACATGACTTTTGCTTGGTATTCGTTTGCGGTGGTATATGCGTAAACACTATACACTAGGCCTGTTGCTCAATGGCTTATCAGGCCGACCAAGGATTAGCACCTACATATTCTCCATGTACAGAGATAGATTATAACTCACATCACATGAGCATGCGCCTGCCGTGGCAAGCTCCCGAGGCTCTAGCTATAGCAGCGGCTAGCTCGACGTTGCAATATTCTCGAATCTATCTGTCTACTAATTAAGTAGCAGTACTAAGCACTGAGTTGTAAGTACTAACCATGCCGCTCGAAGACCCATGTCTGAACAATTCTGAAGAGTTTTAAGTGTTTCAACTTTCCCGTCTCCACAAGACTCGTATTGAATTCATTCCATTTTGCGTGAAACAAAGAGCCCAGCGCATGAACGAGGGAGTTTCCCATTGTTGGTGCATACCAACAGGGATGTATGTCATTTTTCAAGAAACAAACCCAATATCAGCTCTACTATTATTAGGACCCACACAGGAAGATGCAGCAAATTGCCTGGCCTCGTGAGGGATCTGCTCCGGAAGAAAGAGGTTTTGTCTTAATAATAGATCAATCCTATTTATTTATTGAATCGCCAAGCATGAATTGTTGAACGGAGAAGATTAATGTTAGAAGAAGAAATGGATGCGTATCCAGTTGTCCAAGCATAGAAAAGGTGGAGAAGGGAGAGTCGAGAAAACTTGCTTGAAAGAGTGTCCCTCGGAGGAATGACAAGCAGTAAAGTGAGGGGTTAAAAAGTGGAAAGCTTGGAAACACCAGGGCCAAATCTGGGGTCAAGTACTACGCAATCTTCCTTAGGAAATAGCCCCTGCCTTTCCTCCCTCGAAAACAAACAAAAGCTGGTTTTCAATGCGTATTTCAGCGCAGAGATTCTCTTCTCTGCATTGAAATACAGAATACCCAGAATTGCTAATCTTGCACACATTACAGAAGCGCAGACGAAGCTGTCACAGTTCACACTAGTTGCTGGTATACATATATATCGGCCTGACCGAAGCTAATCTTGTCCACTAATAATGCAAGCAAGCACACCGGTTAAAAATATTTTGTATTCATATGGCATCGCCCATATATATGGTGTAGGGTGGCCTTGATTACTGTAAAAATGACTGTGGGAAGCCTTGGTTTCTGAAAGATGGAGATAGTGAATAGAAGTTGCAGGAAAGAAGATATGGTGAATATCAGAGTTTGTAAACTAAATAATGGTTGGATGTTTGTCTGATTGGGCATGTGAATGAACAGGTCAGTGATTGTGCCTTTATTTGTTGTTTTTCTTTCTGTGCTGCTATTCGGCTTATCCTCTGTTTTGTATATAATTGGTGTGGGACATTAAGATTTGTTTCTTTATTAAACAGTACTTCGCTTGTTTCTGAAGACAACTTTTGGATCCTTTGCAAATTATTCACCTCCACGCTGGCCTCATGCGGCTGCCAGTTCCCCAATTATTCTGTATCATAACAACTATAGTCGTCATTACTCTCAGTAATCATCCTTTTCACCCCTCATATAAATCTGGTTGTCTCCGGTAATTAGTGTCCTAATATAACATATCAAATGTTATAAGTTATTGGTGCTCATAATATTTGTTTCACCGTCCCTAAGTTTTGAATTCCAACCTTAGTTTACGTTCGATGGCCTGGCGTCAAATTAGTGTAAATTATATGAAAAATTTAAAATAGTCAACTTCCCTAAAAAAAATAGTTATATTTAATATATATTTTTTATAAAAAAATTATTAAATTAATTATTTTATATATAAATTAAGTATAATTATATTTTAAAAAATATAAAATAATCACGATTAATTTATACGGTATGTGCTTTTTAATGAGCAAAAAAATTATTTTTTTTCTTATTTATGAGATAAAAAGGGATTTTTTTTGCTCATTGCAAATAATGGGGTGGACCATGTATGATAATCATGAATAGTTAATACAAACGGATCTTAAAAGTATTAATTTTTGAAAATATTATATGTATATATATATATATATAATTTTAATAAGTTAACCATTAAAAATTTTATATTATTTATATTTTTTCCTGTGAATTAAATAGACCCATAATTTTATTTTAACCTTTAATTTCTTGTTCAAAGCAAGCACGTGAATTTATTTTATTTTTATTAATAATCAAATTCCTTCAACAAGCCCACGAGAAGGCAATAGTCAAATTCAACATAAGCCAAATAAATATTGTTGTGTTAATAATCCCCCAACTAGGGCTAAGCAAACTTTGGCCTATAACGAATTAATCGATTGAACCAAACCAAAATTATCAGTTCTGTATGGTTTTAAAAAAATATTAGTTTGTCTTGGTTCTTATCTTGGGTAACCGAGTGCCTCTTGGGTACCCGAATCCAATATAAAAAATTTGATTTTGGTTTGGCTTAGTTATTATTTTTTACCTTTTCAATGGGCAAGCTTGACCTAATGGTAGTGATGATGAGGATGGCAATGGTAATAATGTTTATTTGTGGTGGTGATGAGTTGGCCGGGATAGGTCAGCTTGTCTGATTAGCCCTTGGCTGGCTTCGACAGTGGCATTGCGTATGCTAAAAGGTCGTATAGGTCGAGGGTAAGGGAATCAAAGTAGCGGAGTGGCACAAATAGTGGGGAATAGACGTCGGAAGTGCAGCGCGATCGCGCAACATCGGGCATCATGGAGGTCGCGCGGTATGGCGACGACACGATAGCGGTCAGTGGTGTCGATTGGCAGTAGTGTAACCAGAGGAAGGAACTGGTTTTTGGCTTGACTCTGTTGCTATTTTCCGTCATCGATGGTGGCAGAATGCGGAGGTTCTTAATTTGGGCTTGTAACCGGTGATGATAGGGAGATTGGAGGTAATGGATTGTCCTACAATAGCTACGATCGGCCAAACAGATGCTGGAAAGATGGTGGCATTCTATTCCTATACTTCTTTGATGAGCCACTTTTGGGCTATTTTCCGGTGAGAGTGAGGCTTTTCAGCAGCGGATCTAGGTCAAGATTTGTTCTCAGTGTTGAAAAGAGCCCGGTTGAATTGGTTACATGGCCACTGGCGGCCAGGGCTAGCTAGATGAAGGTTTGCAAGGTAGCGGCTTTTTATGCACTTTTCTGTTTTGTTGTTCTAATGACTGTCTTTTGGGAGGTTTCCTGGTTGTGAGGAGGATCCAATGAAGGTTATTTCATGACTAGTGATGGTTTGGATCGACTCAACGAAGGCTGGAAAATGGTTATTTGACAGCGCTTCACAACTCTGCCCATAAACTTTTTGATGCTTTTACGGCGACGATGTGCTTCTCGAGCGATGGCTTTCGGTTGTGCTATGTCGGGGCACTCCAAGTTCCACGCAGTGGTCTTGGGGGGATCTATCTTCGACAAGGGCCTCCTCCCCTTTCTTCCTTTTCCTGTTTTTTTTTTCCGACTATTCTTTTCTTCAATTTTTTTGAAAGCAATGAATCCCCTATTTACTTGTTTTTTTTCTTTATAATTTATAGAAACCTAAAGGAACTTCAAAGTTTCACAACTTAAGTCATATCTTCCCCTTCTTATCCTTAACTTTTTTTCTCATAAAATATGAATGGTGTTAACGATAACTTAAAAAAAAAATAATTTAGACGGATTTGGACACAAGCCAAGGGGTGAGTCACTTCGAAAGAACAATTATATATCCAATGCCAATTATAAAATCCTTCCCTCAATCACTAGCTAATACATATTATTAAATTGTTTTAAAATACCCATTTTTTTTTTTTTTTAAGAATTTGACTAGTAGTAGAAAACGGTTAATAAAGTTAGTAATTGAACTTGATGACAATTTTAAAAGCTGTGTCATTTAACACTTGCCTATACCCTGATCTCTATTATCCCAAAATATACCAATTATTATCGTTCAGGGTATTCCAAAATGTACATTTACCCCCCTTTTTTTTTTCTTTGCAAGTGATGAATTCATGGATCTATTAGTGTACATTTCCACGTATTGATCATAAATTGCAAGAAGTTTGATCGAAACCAGCTAAACTTTAGGAGTGACTTGTGACTCCGCATCTACTATACTTAAAAATCTACAAACCGGTGGCAAATCTATAGTTAACAATGTCCATCGCAGACTCTGAAACGGTGTTGACGAATGAACACTTGCAGACACATTCACGTGGTGCACGCAACAACCAAATGAACAGAATGTTGATGCGACTTTACCGTCGAAGCTCATGTTAGCAATAGAAATATGTGTATATAAACACACACATACACCCAGCCAGTTCCCGATAAAGATGAAGTGACCTGCACCCTAAATGTTAGGTCACGAGAAAAATCATGCTCCCTGATTTAGATCAATTTAGCGGCTGTGCCCGCTAATTATTGCTTCCACACCAAAATTATATAATTTCTTGGGAGGGCCCATTCTATCAGAAGGTCAAAAAGTTGGCACTAGAATTGAGTATTAAACAGATGGCCCATAGTGTAAAGAAAGCAGTTGATGTCAATCATGAAAACGAGGACATGGTTTTGAGTCTTGACCATGGAGCATGATATCACAAGCAATTGGCCCTGCTCGCTTTTGGCGCCATTGGAGTGTTACAAGACTCCAAGGCGCATAGTTGGCATGGCCATAAGGTTGAGGAGAGAAAGATCAAATGTTTTTAGGTTTAGCTTGAGCCCTCCAATCGCTCGTCTTGATAAGTATATAGTAAATGTCAAAGTGATGGCATTGTCAAGCAAGAAAAATCGTAGAACCACATGTACTATCCAAGCCAAACATTTTTGTACTACGTATAATATATATTTTACTTTAATTATTCTTAAGATACTCATAACAATATTTCAATAATTACGAGAATTATATTAAAAAATTGTTCTTACAAAGTTCGATTGGGACAAGTTCATTAATTTAAAATAAATTACAAAATAAAAGGAGGTCTAACAATTTTATACTTCTTCGAGCTGTATGTATGAGGAGTTTTTCCTAGAAAACCTCTCCAACAACTGCTCTAAACCAGCAACACCTTCTATCAAAAATTTGAATATTCTTTGGGTTATTACACATATGGTCAGTATAAAATATATTTGGTTCAATCAATTAAAAAATATTATGCTTAATTCGATTTTAAAATTATAAATAATATATTTTATATGATTGCAAAAAATTTTGTAATCATAAATATTTAATTAAATACTGATTAAAATATCATGATTTCCAACATATAATAGATTTTGGGAAAACATGAGATTAAGAAGTCATACGAATGTAAATTGAGTGGTATTGAATTTAAGAGGCTGGTACAATACGGCCTTTAAAATTGCAATGTATTAGTTTTTTTAATTATTTTGCAGTGAAATTATCCTGAATATAGAACTTCGTGGCAGATACCAATTATATGACTTGCCAAGGGTACCAACAACTAGTCTATTCAATAATTTGGTATGAAGAACAAGATTTCTGCTTTAATTGTCTTCCGTCATGAAGGTGGACAAGGGCGACCCAATTTTTTTTGTAAATGATGAAAGGGTTGTTTAGGAGGATGATACAGTAAAATGCTGATGTACAATTTTTAAGGCAAAGGGGGATAAAGGAGAGGTAGAAAAGGGGGATAAAGGAGAGGTAGAAGGGCGTAGACTAGAACAAAGTGGGAGAGTTACGATGGGTACGGTCTGGTTTTGGATTTGGGGAGCGAAGCAATAAACTAAACTACTATCGGTTCTCCCTGCCTTTCTTCTCCCTTGTTAGACCAGCTACATGGGCTATTCCACCATTAAAATAGCCCCCCAAGAACAAGGCCAAAGCAACACATTGTAACTTTAGCGATGCTTTGGCGGGATCTGGGCACATGCTAGTGCTTCATGAGAAGACGAGACATTGCCACTCCCATGGCCCCCCGCCCCTCCCCCCCGCCTCGTCCTCTCCATGATTTGCTTTGGATCTTATTGCCAAAGATTTTACTCTAGACGATGATCTTCCTGCTCGTCCTCTCCATGATTTGCTTTGGATCTTATTGCTTTATCCTGTTTGGAACAGTAGCAGGGTAGCAGTTTTTTACCTTCACACTTTTTTACCTTTTACCTTCACTGTTCTGAAGTAGTTTGCAAGGTGAGTGCAGCAGTTATAATAAAGCTTGTGAAAGAACTTATGCCTTTTCCCATAAGCAAGAAAGACTAGAAGAAAGATGGACAAAGCTCAAAATGGTTGGGTTCTAATAGAAGCAGGGGAGATAAATGATTTATGGTCCCATTAGTCGACGCACTTGTGCCAAACTTTCTGTTTGTTTGCGTAGAGTTGGTTCTGAATGGGAATGGGAAAGGAAGGTTAAAGAAGCAATTGAGGATGCAGATCAGAAAGTGTCACAATTCCTGTCAACATTGTTCATATTTGACTAGTGCATCTGCAACCACCCAGTTTTCCCATCCCTCCATCAATGACGGCACACACACACACACAAAAGCTTACTTGTATGGTAGTTTTCTTGTGTATTTTAATGCTTTGCCATGGCGTTGGACGAATGACGAACGTCCATTGGCTTTTGTGTGGGTCTGTGGCGTTTGCAGGGGCAAAAACAAAACAAAAACCCCCCACTCATTTCTCGTCCCTACGCAAAAACCATGTGATTCCTCACTTGCCCGTCAAAGCCCGAGACTTTTTATCCCTGATATGCCTTCAGATGATTTTTAATCAGAAAAGCCAAACAGACTTGGAACTTCGCACTTGTGCTAGACACTGTCACTTTGCCCGGCTACACTGGCCACTTGTTACAACTCGTTTAATTCCATGTCACGAGTTCTGGGCATTGAAGAGCGCAAACCGGGCTGGGCGTGAGCTCCTTCACGAGCTTGAACATGGCACAAGGGCATTTGCCAAACTTGGGCAGCGTTCATTTCTCAGTTAAAGTACCAGACAATCTTGAACACCTATTTTGTGCGCCGAACATAAAAGCTACACCCATGCACAGAATTGATAGAAGCCGTAACTAGCGTCACGAGGTCGACACTATAGGATTTGACTTTGAGCTGTGGCAAGTCTTGGTTTGTTGGGCACTATACTATCTGAAAGGGATCAACTGTCATAAAAAAAAACACAGAATTAGATCAGATCGTGAAGCTACTGTTAAATAAAGTGTTCAATTCTTGATTGCTGTCAATTCGTTGATGAAAGTTGGGTAAGGGACAAAAGGGTACGTGACATTTCTTTGTCCTCGGTGGGATCCAATGAGAATTACAAAAATGATAATTTGATAGTGCAGGTTCAACCACCTCCTTGGTTCATTGATGGAGGGCTTTATGTGCATTAGGTCTCCTAGGGATAAAGACCAGCGTAGCAAAAAAGAGAGAAATGTTAGTGCAACATGGAAATAATAATATACTTGCAGTCTTTTATATATATACATATATTATATATATTTTCAATCCCATATGAACACATATCGACACAGCAGAAGAGGAAGATCGAAAATAAAAAGAAGCTCAGTGGCTTTCTTTTACATTCCTTTCTTCAACATCTTACAAAGAGTCACGTAAAATAAACACATCCCTGATGTCTTCTTACCTGCAGCTTAAGCTATTGTCACTATATTAGATATAACCATCATAACTTCATAACAGGCAGAGATTAAAAAAGAAGAAGAAAAACAGGAGAAAGCTTGACAACTCGAATATCTTTGTTCTCTTTTTGGTTCATAGTGTGTAAACCAGAGTCCATTTGCCTACTCTTGCAGAACTAGCAACCATCACCATTCACCACCCACCGAAACAAACCCAATTTGCAAACACGGGAAGAGGGGAATATGCCGATCACATTACAGAACAGCTGTTAGCATTCTCATCGCTGAAAAAGTGGGAGTACTCTGGCCCAGCCGAGTGATACTGTGGCGGGTACATGTATGGTGGCGGCGCATAGGCCACCGCCGGTGGTGGCCGCGCATACATCATTGGTTGGAAGCCATTGTTGAGCCTTTGCTGCTGCTGCTGCTGCTGTTGCAGCTGCTGCTGCATCATCATTGACGCCAGATACTGTTGCTGGTAGGGGTTTGCCGCGGCCACCATCTCCGGCGCCGCGGCCGCAGCCTGGTAGTTCATTGGCAGGCCATGGACAGCAGGCACGTTGCCAGCTGGTGGCATTTGGAGATTGCCCATTTGGCCGGCCATGGCTCCTAGACCAGCTTTCATATCCATCCCACCAAAGTTACCACCACCACCACCACCATTGCCCTTCTTGGCCCCCCCACCTTGGTTATTGTTGTTGCCACCCCCACCCCCACCACCACCATGGTTGGAAGGGTTCTTGTTGTCCCCGCTTCCATTTTTACCCCCATTCTTGCCGCCGCCGCCGCCACCACCTTGATTCTGCTGTTTTTGGTTTGGATTCCCTCCTCCATTGTTTCCACCACCACCACCTTTTTTGGCTCCTCCATTGTTGTTTTTCCCGTCGTTATTACCTCCTTTATTATTAGGAGCATTCTTATTGCTGCCGCCATTACCACCGCCCCCTCCCTTCTTGTCATTCATGGCCGGAGCACCATTCATGAGAGGCAGGCCCTGGCCGGGAATAGGACCAGGCTTCATCTTGAAGTCCTTGAAGGCCTGGGCCTTCATCAACTCCTCGTCGTCATCATAGTCGTCGTCTTCATAGTCGTCGAACTCGTCATCCTCATCATCGAACTCATCTAGCTCGTCACTGAATTCATCATCATATGGCAAATTGAACTTCACAGACTTCGGATCCTGAAATGGGAGTTTGAGATCCTTGAACTGTGGCAGCTGCTGCTGCGGAGCTCCTTTCTGGTCTTTCCCGGCCTTTTGCCCCTTCCCATCTTTTTGGCCTTTGTTCTCTATCTGCATCTTCTGGAATTGGTTGTTGAGCTGGTTATTGTTACCGCCCTTGGGAGTAGACCATAGCTCTGCATACTTTCCTGATTTTGCAAGCTTTTTTATCAGGGTGGCAGGATCAACGTTCCCTGAAACCGTCACCTTCCCCTGCTCTGCATCAATGGAAGTGGTGTACACACCTATAGGTGCAGTCACCAAAATAAAACATATAATTGAATCACCTCTGAGAAAAAAAAACGATTCTTCCTGCAAATTCTAGATGCAAAAAGTTCAGAGTACAGAGTGAAAATCATAAATATTACCGCATAAATATTAAGTACATACAGGACACATACCACTTTTACCAACAATAGCAACATTTGGTTAAACTAATGCAGTAGATGAATATAAAACCGAGAAAAATGACCAAGCAAGTGATAGAAAACAGTCAAATAAATGTCTAAATCGAATATTTTTCCAGTCTTAAGAGACTTTATCTATACAAGTTATGCTTTTTAAAAAAAAAAACAAAGTGCAAAAAATAAAGAGTGAAAACCAAGGTATTGGAGAATGAAATGACATATCACAAGCAACAAAATGACGAAAGTAATTAATTGAAAGGACGTCGACGGCAAGATACAAATTGGGGAAGAACGTACCCTCAATCTTTTGCAACAATTTTTTTACTTTTTGCTTGCACCCATCACAGTGAATGTTAACCCTGAGTACAAAAGTCTGCAAGCGGGAGAAAATCATCAGAACAAACATGAAAACGACACAAAGAGGTCAAGAAAGAAAAAAAATGTCAAACAATCAAAAACATCTAACATGATTCTCTCCCTTCTAAGATTCCAAAAAAAAAAAAGGCTAAGTACCTGAATTTTTAAGAACTTGACATCCTCATCCTTACCCGCTTTCATCAACTTATCCATAGGAAACACTAAGAGAAAGTGGAAGATCTAGGAGACAAACAACAGCACAAGGAAAAAGATGACAAGTCTTAGAGAGAACTCCCTTCCAGATGGGTTTTCTTCCTTCTCAACACAAAGAGAAAAGACAGAGAACTTGTTGAAGCAGAGGGGGGTGTATATTAACAAGGGAGCTTCACACTTCACAGCTTGAGAAAACTATACTATGCGAAGGGATTTGTAGGTAGTGGGTAGTCTGGGGAATGCTCCTGCACCTGCTTCCCACCATTCTCCTAAGTTGGTTTCAGGTAAGGTAGCAATCTTGGTAAGGCTTAGAGAGAGAGAGAGAGAGAGAGAGAGAGAGAGAGAGAGAGAGAGAGAGAGAGAGAGAGCAGTGATGGGCAGGCCACAACCAGCTCTTGCACTCACTCCCTTTGGCCCTTTATTTATTACTTTTTCTCTGCTACTATTTCAGTATTTCTCTTCCTTTTACACCATTTCTCCCCTCCATCATTTTCTGGTAACAAAATCATGAGCCTTAACTTGCAACTTCAGTAATACACGCATCTTCTCTCCTCCAAAAAATACAAATCTTCAATGGTACGTGGTATTTTCACACCACCTCATGCTTAACCTCATGCTAATTATGGGGATTATTATTTGTTTACTAATAGTAAAAGTTAAGTAAAATATTCTCAATAAATGGTTCATTAAAAAATTATTATTATTCAATTTTTTATAATCAGACGAAAACGATGGGAAAGGTTTTTTTCCCAAAAATAAACTTAAGGAAATTTTTTTTTAAATATAAATTTTTAGATCAATCAAATGAAAATGACGGAATAAAATCCATATTCCTAACTCTATTTGGACAAAGAAGATTATACTCCGGCAAGTAAATTGTTAATTCAGCGTGCGTTCGTGCAAGTAAAATTTAAGGAGTTAAATCTTCTGTTTTTTGTTTTATTAAATTCAAAAGCACCTCATTAATAAATCAATTATATTTTGATGATGAGTATGAATATTATTAGTAAATGTAATATTCACGCCACAATGGTAACACATACAAGCCACAATTATTCGAACTCCATGACCACGGTAGTAAGATGGCATAGTGTAGGAAAAAAAAGAGTCGAAGTGTCTAAATCAGTAAAATGCAGATAATATAGCATATTACGTATATGAGAGGGCTGCGAATAAGAAGACCATGTGGGTAAGCAGGTATGAGGTGCAATCAACGAAAGTAAGAAGGTAAGAAGGCGAGCCAAACGAGGGAGTTGGGCAGGAGGGAAAGAGAGACTTGTCCATTTGGTTTCTGAGCAGACCTGAGGAGTGGGAATCACTTGCACTAGTATAAAAGACGAGGAGGCTGAAATGAAGTTGTGTCAGGGACAATAGGCGGCCCCTCCCCACACTCTTCCAAGTCCCCTCACAACTCACATTTAATGCTCTTAATGTCTTCTTCTCCAACCCCCCTTCTTAAGCCTCAACTGTGAGTTACATTTCACTCCCCCATTCTCCTCTGCATTCAATGTTCTTGTTCTAACTTCTCTATCTGCACCACCTTCTAGGATTCACTCCCTCAACTATCACCTTCTTGGTGCTATTTCTTACTCTTATTTCTCTCCCTGTATCTCCTCCTCACTGCCCTTAGCCTTGGCTTATTGTACAGTGGTGGGGGGAGAGTCCACTCTAACAGTATCGGCATCTGGGCTTTCGCATATTTGTAACTCTTGTTCTTTTTTGTGGATTCCACTCCTTTGCAATGTGGGGTGGATTTCGTTTTCACCTGTCGGTGCATGCTAAGAAGATCTAGTGATTTGTTGCCGGCTTTAAGCAAAAACACCAAGGGCATGTAGTTCAATCTAGCAAGGACCCATGTGGGGGACACGATTAAACGATGTTGATCACTGGTCTAAGTTCATTGGATTTGAAATATTGAGTTTCCATAGCTGGATTGCAGTGAATTGATTAGCTCGATTAATAATGCAAGAAATTAAGAAGTTGGGACCAAAGGTTGGATCACCCTTAAGAATGCCTCGCTCCTGCCCACAAGAAATCAAATTTCTACTCCTTGGCTGTCCATGGGGCGCCACATAACAAGAGTCCAAGTTGGGGGTATCAAGGCAGAAAGGGGTAGGGAAATAACAAGAAAAATAATCAGTCGAAAATTTTGAACTGTTATTAAGGTATTTAATGAATAGTAATTCTATTAATTAAGGTATTTAATGAATAGTAATTTTATTAATTAAGGGATTTAATGAATAGTAATTTTATTAATTAAGGGATTTAATGAATAGTAATTTTATTAATTAAGGTATTTTATGAATAGTGGTTTTTTTATTATGATTGGGTCTTGCAACTATATTAGATATAAGACCTTTCAACAATTACATTAGCTGTTTTACAAACTATATTAGTTGTTTTACCTTTCAGCAGATTATAACTCATCATAACATTTTAGGATATTATAACTCATAACAACAATGCAAAACTTGTGGGTAAAAATTTGATATAGGCAAGAATGTGGGTGCTAGCACAAATGAGATGTGGATGGAAGCCGACCGTGAAACGACATTTTGGAATTTTCAGAGCCACTGTCTTGGGTAAAGAACCGAAATTATTTTAGCAAGTGGAAGCTCCGGACTAGGAATTGTAGACACGCCAATCATCCACAGCGGATCACTTGTTATTTGCGGGGAAGTAGTAAGTTGTTTAGCCGTGGCAACTAGCAGGTTTCCAAGCCACCTTTATCGAGGATTACAAAAATCAAGTATTATCTTTGCTTTGAACGCTTCTCTTCTTTTCAAAGAAGTGCCATGATCGGTTCAGGTGTCTCTAGTCCCTTAAAAGAAGGAAAGAAGCATGATTATCCCCTCTTCATGCTTGGCTTGGTTACTAATGTTTACCAGTCGCAGTTTATTCGACCGCAATGAGAAAGAAGAGTATCACTTTTTTTATTTTTATTTTATGTGAAAACAGTAGTAAATGAGAATAAAAACTTGCCAACCTCTTTTTCTGTTCTCAAGTTCAGATCATAAAACGCAGTTGATTAAAGAGGAAACCATAACTTGGATGACTCACCTGACAACTTTGTATGCTTTGCGTGAGATAATTATGAGAAAAGCAGATCTATTGAATGTTTTCATCATTCATGTGAGCCCAGATTGATGCAGATTTTGTAGGCAGGAAAAGAGGAGAGCAGTGCTCAAGATAGTCAAGACACGCCTGTCTACGATTAAACCAAAAGCAAAAGGAAAAGTTGAGCATCAATGGTGTTTCTGCTAAGTGCCTGTTAACGCACTTTTGATGACTTTACTCTTAAAACAGTTCATAAATAAATGTAAATTCACGTGAACGAGTAACAAATTCTAAAATTGTTCGGCATAAAAGAAAAAAAGCTAGCACTCAAGCAAGGAGCAAATGGGGGTAAAGATTTACTCAAAAGTTTTCAAGCCTTCCAGTTACAGCAACTGCAAAGATATACCAAATTATGCTCTTACTGTATTAAGTGAACTAGCATAATTACACGAGCAGATGCTAATTATGTGTGTTTCTATAACTCTTCCTGAGATGGATACTTCAACTTTATCGAGGTACTCTGCTATAGGCTACAGTAAATCGCAGTAATATTTCACTTATTTTGTGATGACCCATGTTCAAGCTCATTGAGACACTGACTATGATAGATAGTAATATCTTACAGATTACATCACAGCAGTCAAGTGAATCCCGTCTTTTTATCAATAAATTTTTGAACCCTATCTTTCAGAAAACCAGTCTCATCAAGCATGCCACGAACAGGGAAATGGGAAGTAAGATTAGTGTCACTCCATGATATTTTGATGCTATCTCAATTCATAATCACCGCAATCACAGGAACTGGATTTAGGAAGTTCTAAGTCCCAAACCTGCTAACCAGATTAAATAAAAATCCCATAAAATGAGTAATACTGTTTATGAAAATCGGGGATCAAACAAGGCAATCCAAGGAGCAGACAAAAAAAATGTGAGTCTAGATTTGATTTTGAAAAGCAACAACACAAACGATCGTGGAATAGTAGAACAAGGGAGATACAAATCATCTATATAATAGAATCAGCAACTTACCGTTGTGCAGAACCACCAAAGTCACTGAAGATAAAATCAAAGATTAATAGGAACAATGTATAATACCAAAATACTAAAAAATCGTGTGAACCTGGAGGCAAATTTTTCAGATTCATAGGCAATGCAAATTGGAGAGAGGCATGAGAAAACCAACAGAAATAATGAGTCGTCATATTCAGCACATTACAACAAAATTTATACAAGGTATAATAAATCTAGTAGTCGATATGTTATCACCACAGTTGATCGGTTGTGATTGTTAAAACGATTCACAGTGACCACAAAATGAAATACAGATTAGGAGAAAACATCGATTCCTGACCACGGAAAAACTCTTCAAAGTAGTATAAACAACAAAGAACATCAAAACAATTATATGACTAAAAACAGAAGCATATAGAATAGCCATAAAAAAACCAACAAAAACCTGGTGTCAACAACTCTTTAGCCTGGTAACATTCGCATTGCAGCAACGTGGACAACAAAATTCAACTTTTATTTCAATTTACAGATATGAAAACTGGACACACCACTAATAATGACAAATCCAAAAATCACTGTCTTCAAAGCCAGAAGATAACTATTTTATCTGCATATAGCCAACTAATTAGTTATCACCTTTTTGGACCTTGATCTCTATGAGTTGTTAAAGTGGCTGGAGACAAATAGAGCATTTGTTTGATTCAAGCTTATCATCTCTGAGCTCACGCTGGAATGCTTCCATCAAAGTTTCACGGCAAGAAAGTAAAATGTTTCCTGGATACAAAACTAAAAAAGAAGAACGAAGCATAAATCAAGGAGCAAAAATAAACTGTTTCCTCTTGTATGGCTTTAGCCTTTAGGCCATTGTATTTTCGAAGGGCTACACTTATACCTTTGCATATCATCAAACACTCAAACACAGATAACTAAGGCTTTGAATTCTCCACTATAGTATGTGTCACTTCCAAACGTCTTTTCCACACATCCATTAAGTTAAAGTTTTGATTTTCCCCGCCCCTGCTATAGCATTTCAATTTTCATCATTGACTATGCGAATTTTTCCTGTTACAAGCCTTCCTCCTTTCACACATATGTAATCACTCGCATTACTCTATCTAGTTCACGAAATTGTAACCAAAATACTTCAAGAAAGGTGAAACACATGAGCAATAAATTTATTAAATTATATGAGAAGATTTAATGTAACCAGTTTGCTGGAAAGAAACAAGAGCACTCGGCCACTAAAAGATGATAAAATGTGAACAAAGAAAAAAAAATCGTTAAAAAAATGTCCAAGCAAATTGTTAAATGTTAACATACTGAAATACGTCTGTCTATAGAATAGGGTTAATCTTATTTTATCCCATACAAGCATGCATATGAAGATAAACAGCAATCAAATAATATTCACAATAGACATCTGATTCCCAGCTATACTTTTACTGGAAAAATTAACAAATTCCTCTTGTCACTGCGCTTTTTATCCTTGATGATGATTCTGCAACCACATGAAAAATTTTATGAAATATTATAAATTTCAAGTTGTCAGTTTTTAATTTTCATCGTCATATGAACTCGTGAAAAGAAAATGTTTACCAGTGGCTACTATAACCTCCACAGAATGAGTCCAAATGATTCCTCTTACTACGTGACCATGGAACCACCTTGCATCATAAAACATAAAATTACCCTTTTTCCACCCTATTTCCCAATCGGGCACATTAGGTGTACATTACTAAAAACCTAAGCGTATCAGGATCACAGTCGATATTAGGTATGACTTGTATTATACATATTGCCATTTGTAAACTCCGAATTTATTAGGGTGAACAAAGTAGGTGTCAAACTGTTAAAATGATGTGCTCCATTAACTATTTTCTTATGTAGAGATATCAAGTATGCAGAGGTTTTGAGTATGACAAAAAGCAGAAAAAATCAAAATAGAATGGAACAAACGTGTTTTCGTTCCAAATTAAATTGAAACTGATTACCGTACATAACACCCCAAACGACATTAACCATCTAAAACAGAAGTGAATTCCCCATCACAGCATCATCCGATCAAATCCAACCGGCTGGTCGCAACATTTTTCACCGCAAATAAATAAAGAAGGGAAAGTCAACTGTGGTTGAGAGAAGAACGGCGGCACTTGCCTGGGCAGGAATGACCGAGACGCAAAAGACGACACTTGAACCCATCGAGTAGGCATTTGTCGCCGATCACTGGGCCCCACTGGATCCCACACTACGGGAACGAGGAAATCCCGCGAATTTGTTTTTTTTTTAAAAGAAAAAGTTCAAATTTGGCAAATTTTTATTTGCGGTCTCCTCACGATTTTATTTTATTTGTATATATTTTTTACGTCCTCCTCAAGTTTTTGTACTTTACCAACAAATAATAAATTCTATGATAGCATAAATGTTTTATTGCTTATCTCTACATTAATTTAAACCTTTAAATTTTTATACAATAGTTAGTTCTATGATATTTGTATCAGCTGTAAAGTTGTCGTCAAAGGTATTCAATGGATGCCCATATACCAATAACTCATTGGTTACAAGACCTTGCAACAACTGATGACCACTCTTGATTAGTTTATTATTACATTTGCCATGTGAAAATAAATCATTTTATTACTATATATTATTACTTTTAATGTACATTGTTTGTTAGAGTTAAAATGTTCATCTTATAAGCTCTAACTAGTTCACATGTATTAATTAGATAGGCTAGTCATAATAAGCAAGGACTTCGTATTGAAATTTCATTAATTTGTGGACTATGGGTGGTGGCTATAAGCACATGATAATAATAATAATAATACAAGTGTATAATAATAATAATAATAATAATAATAATAATTATTATTATTATAATAATTATTATTATTTTAATTATAATAATAATGCGATTTCGTGTCTGACTCACGAGTCGGGAGACTCGCGACCCAGGCGCCC
>JAVDBV010000311.1:0-15879 GCA_032619315.1 Piper longum
TTAACTCCAACATCCTGCCAGTAATATATATATATATATATATATTACTGGCAGGATGTTGGAGTTAAAATAATTCTGATTTGAACTTTGATCAGATAGGTGAAATCCGATAATGTTTGTTTCCATATTGAAAAGCTCATTGATCAACAATTATCATAATATACTGCTGGTCGAATAGAAGTAAATAAACAAACAAACAAATAAATAAATAAATAAATATATATATATATATATTATTTATTTATTTGTATATATATACATATATATGAAAGGTTTTTGCTGATTATAAGTAGAAACAACCAGATGGATATATCAAATGCCCTTCTTTCAATATTTGATAAATGGACCTCATGGAAAATTTTTAGATAAAATAAATTAGTAGATAAATAGTCATAGATGGTTAAAATATGTAAATAATATTTTGAAGTCAATAGTTAGCAGAGTCCTGTGGGATTTAAACAGAAAATCTATAAAAATAACGATAAAATTCAAGTAAAAGGGAATAAGTTACACAAAAAATATTTAAGATACCTTCAACATCATCCAAAATTCTATATTCAGTTGATCAAATAAATGATTTTGAATGCACATCGACAGTCATTTTACAATGCTTGTACGTACGCCTGTGGCAAATAAATTTTTTTTGATTGAAAAATAATAAATACAAACTTAAAAATTAAAACATCTTGTCCTATTTATAAAGTGTATATAATCCAGGTGAAATAAAAGAACATTAGACATTCACATATATCCAATGATTTTGTAACCAATTCTGACCATGGTCTTGGTAACTCTTACGATTCTAAAAATTTAAGAGTGGACTTAATTTGCTATATGATCACTTTCTCAAGTTAAACTTTATAAGTAACTCTAAATTGACAATACTCCAAATTTCGAATCATATATTTGGCTATTTTAATTTTCTTAAAAGAGAAAAATATTCTTACGTTATACTAATTCTTTACTAATTTATTGCAATAATGAAAAATTAAAACTTAAATGACTCCAAGTCGGTTCAACATCCACTCCAACATTCCATTGCAAGCCTTAATCCTTAGTTTTGAACTATTTCTCTAAAGAAAATAATATACAAATTTTACACAAAATAAGAATAATTCCTATGTTTATATGACTCATAGTCGGTTATATACACATTCAAAAAAGGATATTTTATTAAAGCAATCCCTAAAGCTAACACACACGCCCACACTCACCTCCAACGTATACACACCAACCTTAATTAGAAACCGCTTCCACGAAAAAATGAATTTAATGTGCCTAAATTCTGCAAAAGAGTTGTATAAATTTCTTTTTTTTATTGTTGAAAATGTCTAGATCCTTTTTAAAGTTATTTTCCTCGTAATTTTTTTTAAAGTTGATATGAAGCTAGCTTTTTTCTTTTCGGGGGGTATTATAAAGTTAGCTTTTGAAAAAGAAAAAAAGTTGGTAGAGCCCAGATCCTCTTGGTTGACTTTCAACTAGTGGACCTCGTATTAGTTGGGTTTATAATTGTTTTCACGAGACATTGAAGGGGAGTGAACCCCACTGCCTGCCATCCACATGGTTTTCTTGTCAGTATATGTATATGCTGTGGCATAAACATTACTAAACCTTGTGAGGCCGGATAATTGTTAAATATCCAAGTCAAATGTGCGACTCATCTCTGTACGAGAAAGTAATAGTTATTGCGAAATGGCTACTTGTGTGGAAATTGAAGTTATGGTCTGGAGTCTGGACTCTGGAGCCGGGCATGAAACAGATAAAGCATGGCAGCTAGCAACGTTGTGTTCATGTCAAAACGTGAAGTCACGTCCTTGGTCTTGGTTTCTGCTTCACATGATGAAGTCTTTCCGATTGATTGTTCCCACGGGTTGTCACTCGGTTCACCCGATTTACGATCAGAGGATTTTTTATCAGGGCCTCTGATATGGTATGAGTTACCTCCGGAGTTGTGTCAGAAAGGATGAGAATGTAAAAATTCCAGTTTTGGCTCACGCTTTTATGTCCCCTAGCTCGCTCAATTTGGGCCGATATTCGTATCCGTTCGCTCAGTATTCAGACCACAGTCTAACTTGGTCCAGATTTTAAGTGTAGGCCTTAGATGGCTTTGTTATAGAGGCCGGCAATGCTTCGATGTAGACGAGTACGTTAATTAATATTAGAGTGCACGAATTATCAAAATGCACGCGAGGAATAACTGTATTTTTTTATGTTTATTACGTTGGAAGTTAGAAATAAATATATACATGACTCAGGTATTGTATCATATACTATTATATAAAGTTGGCTTAAATTAAATTTATCTACTAGAGTTAACGATTATGTACCATTAATTAAAGTATGGAATTTAATATAAAAAGTATAAAATTCAATGTGTAGATATTATTTTTGTAATTTCTCTTTTATAATAGGTAAAATTGAAATTATGGAACTAAGGCTATTAATAAAGAGGTTATGGTCCATGAATTCATAAGCAGATTTTGTTCTGGTATCCTATCATCCAGAATTAGGGTTCTAAAAATACTTCTTGGATTCAGAAGATCAATAAATCTAAGATGGTAAAGACTCTAGTTTTTTTATGGTTTAAGGTATGTTTTCACTATCTAGTTTGTTTATTTAGTTTGTTTATTTACTTGATGACGTGATATGAAGATTTTTAAATTTTTTTTTATCAAACGGCATCAGAGCCACCTTCATATCAAATCATTGAGAATTAGATTTTATTTATATTTAAATTATGGATTGGAACTATCTAGTTCTATATCCCATTTAGATCCATGAATTTCAGATTAAGGAAAGTACAAGTAATTTGTACATGAGATTTTTATTCCCAAATTAAGGTCCTCTTTTGGCAAAATAACGTGAGAAAAATATAGTTACAAAAAGTTATAATTTTGAAAACTCCCATATAAAGATACTTTTATAACCCTTTTAGTTAAGTTGTAATTAATATTTCAAAATTTATTAAGGACTACAATATGCTGCCAAAGTAGCATCTTTTGTGAAAATTTATTTATTTTAATATTAAGACGGTAATGAGTATTTAATTTATGTAGATATTAATTGGCCCAAAGGAAGGTTAATGTATGACAGAATTATATATTCATTTGTGACAATAAATATGAGATGATTGTTAAGTTTTCATGTGAATGATAAATCGGCCTAAAGGAAGGTTTATTATTTGATAGGATTTATTGTTAATATTTTACTACACTAAGACTCATTTTTGTAATAAATATGAGATAGTTATCAGGTTTCTATGTGAATAATAAAACGGCCCAAATGAAGGTTTATTATTCGACAAGATTTATTATCCATATTTGATTATTTCGTTAAAATCTATTTTGTGATAAAAAATATGGGATAATTATCAAAATTATATGTGGATAATAAATCGGCCTATAGGAAGATTTTTATTTACCAGGATTTATTATTTATATTTGATTATTGTGCTGAGAGTACCACTTACAAATTAATATTTCTATCTAAAGACTAACTATTAAGGTTGTGCTAGGCATTTGTTAATAAGATTAAACATTGTTTGAATTATTAATCTTATTATGGGCATGTTATTTTGTTCTATTTTCAGTTAATCAATCTTGTTCTATAATTTCTGCCAACATTAACTTAGTTCCAATGCTTAAAGATAGTTTTAAGGATTGGAAAGAAAGTATAATAATTATTCTCGGCTGTATGGATTTTAACCTTGCATTAAGGACTGAACAACCTGCTTCCTTTACTGACAATAGCTCCATTGAGGAAAAACAGGATATTGAGAAATAGGAACGTTCAAATCTTATGAGTCTTATGATCATGAAGCGGGGAATTCCAGAGACCTTCAGGGGCGATGTGTCTGAAAAGGTAACTATAGCCAGTGAGTTTCCAAAAGAAATTAAAAATTTTTAGTAAAAAATGATAAGGCTGAAACAAGTACACTTTTGTCGAACTTGATTTTAATGAAGTTTAAAAGCAAAACAAGCATAAGGGAGTACAACTTAAAGATGTCAAATATTGCTTCAAAGCTAAAAACATTAAGGTTAGAGCTATTTGAAGATTTACTTGTGTATTTAGTTTTAATTTCACTTCCTGCACAATTCAGTCACTTCAAAGTTAGTTACAACTGTCAAGGGGATAAAATGGACTCTTAATGAGCTCATTGTTTATTGTGTGTAAGAAGAAGAAAAGTTAAAATAAGAATAGGCTGAGAGTGCTCACTTGACTAGTACCTATCACGATAATAATAAGAAGAGAAAGAGGACTAAGGATGTTGATAATGGATCTCACAAGCAACAACAAAAGAAACAAAATCAGGCTTCTTGCTGTTTCTTTTGCGGTAAACCTGGATATATGAAGAAGGAATGTACTATGCATCACGTCTGTGCGTGTAAAGAAAGGTCCATTTCTTAATTTTATCTATTCTGAGGTTAATTTAGTTGCAGTACCGCTACACACTTGGTGGCTAGATTCATTTGCTACTACTCACATAAGTGTGTCAATATAGGGTTGCCTGAGTTGCCGAAAGCCAAATGATGCTGAAAGATTCATCTATGTGGGTGATGACAAATCAGTTATAGTTGAAGAAATAGGGATTGTTAGATTATTATTAAAGACAAGATATTATTTGGATTTAAAAGAGACATACGTAGTATCATCTTTTTAGACAAAATTTAATTTCTATTTCTATATTGGACAAATCTAGTTACTCTTATTCATTTAGAATTAATAAGTTTAGTCTTTTTCTAAATTCCAATATTGTTGGTACAGGTTCCTTGTTATTTTATGATAATCTATATTTATTTTATACTATTGCATCTTTTAATGAAACTTTACATGTGGGTTTATGTAGTCTGAAACTTTACATGTGGGTTTACTTTGGCACAAGCGTTTGAGATATATTTCTAAACAAAGAATTGCATGACTTATGTGAGATAAAATTCTTGATTCTCTTAGTTTATCAGATTTTCAAGTCTGTATTGAGTGCATTAAGGAAAAATAAACAAATATAAGGAGACTAGGTGCCGATAGATCTTCAAGTGTCTTAAAACTCATACATACGTACATTTGTGGGTGATTCCCTATGGCTTCTTAGAATGATCCACAATATTTTATTACGTTCATAGACGATTACGTTGGATGTATTTAAGGCATAAAAGACTAAAATTAAAAATCAACTTGACAAAACTTTTAAGACTATCAAATCTGACCGTGGTGGTGAATACTGTGACATATATAATGGATCAGGTGTACAACGCTCAAGATTATTTGCCAAATTCCTAGAAGAGTGTGGAATCGTCTCACAATACACAATGCCAGGTACTCATCGCATGAATGATGTTGCCGAGAGACAAAATCGAACATTAAAAGACATAGTGAGAAGTATGATTGCTCATACTACTTTACCTGATTCACTCTAGGGTGAGGCACTAAAAAATAGCCGTATATCTTCTTAATAGAGTACCAACAAAAGTAATAGTTAAGACCCCTTATGAATTATGGATTGGAAAAAGGCACAGTCTTAAGCATTTAGACATTTGAGGTTGTCCAGCTGAGGCAAGACCTTATAGGCTGAATGAAAGGAAACTGGACTCAAGAACTGTAAGTAATTATTTTGTTAGGTATTCTGAACAGTCTAGAGGATATAAGTTTCATGATCCCACAAGAAGGACATTCTTTGAAAAAAGGAAATGCCAGTTCTTTGAGGATGCTGAGTTTGGAGGGGGAAATAAGGTTAGAGACTTTGTCTTTGAAGAAGAATCTGATTCTCTTGATATGATTGTTTTAGACAATAATAAGGATCAAGGTCATATTCCTAATATTGTTTAAGAAACAATACCAGAATTACAAGACAATATCGAAAATTTCCCTAATCAAATTATATCTGAAGAGGAAACTCAACAACTTTAAGAGCAAATGTCATTGAAGAGATCCACAACAGAAAAGAGAAAGGCAATTTCAGATGATTATATCATCTTTTTTGAAGAACATGAGGATAACATTGGAATGGTGAAAGATGATCTAATCAACTTTCACCAACCCATTAAGAGTTCTAATTCTCAAAAGTGGAATGATGTTATAAATGAAGAGATGAAGTCCATGAAAGTTAATGACATTTGGGATCTTGCTCCATTGCCTGAAGGTGCGAAACTTATTTATTGTAAATGGATAATTAAAACCAAGATGGATTCTAATGTTGAAAGATATAAGGCTTGTCTTGTTGCAAAAGACTTTACTTAAAAGGAAGGCATTGATTATAATAAGACTTTCTCTCTAGTTTTATCGAAAAACTCATTCAAAATAATTATGGCATTAGTGGTACAAAAAGGATGCAAAAACTGCGTTTCTAAATGGTGACATTGATGAAACGATTTATATGGTGCAACCAGAAAACTATGTACAAATTAAAGAAATCTATCTATGGGCTTAAGCAAACTTCTCATCAATAGTATCATAAATTTCATCAAGTAATTCTCTCGTTTGATTTTGAAATGAATGTGAATGATGATTGTATATACTATAAGTTTAGTGAGAGTAAGTATATTTTTCTGATTTTATATATTGATGATATATTGCTTGCCAGTAATGATATAGATTTTTTGCAAGCAACTAAGAAATTTTTATCAAAGAAATTTGAAATGAAAGATCTTGGAAATGCATTTTTTGTATTAGGAATTCAAATACACCGGGATCGC
Source organism: Piper longum (assembly GCA_032619315.1). Taxonomy (NCBI): domain Eukaryota; kingdom Viridiplantae; phylum Streptophyta; class Magnoliopsida; order Piperales; family Piperaceae; genus Piper; species Piper longum. The sequence continues at coordinate 6,690 of JAVDBV010000311.1, forward strand.
TCTTGATATATTTGGATTATCACAAAAGACCTATATAGAAAAAGTGCTTAAAAGATTTGGAATATAAGTTTTTAAACCAGGAGATACCCCTGTTTCTATAGGAAATAGATAAAGTCTAAATCAATGACACAAAAGGAAAGGAAATTCATAAGTAATATGTGCTCAAGTATGTTCACATCCGGATATTACGTATATCATTGGAATGTTGGAAAGATATTTAAGTAATCTAGGTTTGGATCATTAGAAAGCAGCTAATAAAGTCATAAGGTATCTTCATGGAACAAAACATTACATGCTTACATATCAGAAGTCAGATCAACTTGAGATCATTAGGTATTATGATTTCGATTTTGTTGGATATCAAGATAGTCATAGATCCACTTCTGGCTATGTCTATCTCCTTGCCAGAGGAGCTATTTCATGGAAAAGTGCTAAACAAACACTCATAGCTTCATTTAACATGGCAACTGAATTCATAGTTTGTTATGAGGCATCCAATCATGGAATATGGTTGGGAAATTTTGTCACAGGGCTGCACATTGTTGATAATATTGAAAGACCATTTAAGTTATTTTGTGACAATCGGTCTGCAGTTTCATATTCAAATAACAATAGGAGCTCGCCTAAGTCAAATCATATAGAGATTAAGTTCCTTATTGTGAAAGAAAGAGTTCAAAATGGTAAAGTCTCCATAGAGCATATTGGAACAAACTCCATGGTTGCAGATCCACTTACTAAAAGTTTACCCTCCAAGGTCTTTCATGAGCATGTTGCTCATATAGGTGTTGTATCAATTGATGATATGCTACTTTAGTGGGAGTTTGTATTTGGTTTAAGGTTCACTCTGTTTTGATAATTTTGAAGATCTCATAAGGTTGGATCAGTTGAAAATAGGCCGGTTCAGATCAAATTACATGTAATTTTTATGCTATACATCCATACTTGATCTATGTCATTTAATTATATTGATATATGTGACCATTGATAGGTTTAGTTACGATAAATGTAATGAAAATTGTTTTGATCCTATATTGACATGGTTATTGGACAAGATTGTTCTTTTGGAATAATGACATATGTTTTGGAGCTCATAAGGTTTTACAATTATCTTTGTGTATATATATTTAGTGAAAGTGTGAGATTGTTGGAAGTTGGATATAAATATATACATGAATCAGGAATTGTATTAGAGTTAACGGTTATGGGCCATAAATTAAAGTGTGGAATTCAATGTGTAGATACCATTTTTGTAATTTCTCTTTTGTAATGAGTGAAATTGAAATTATGGAACTAAGGCTATAAATAAGGAGGTTATGGTCCCTGAATTCATAAGTAGTTTTCGTTTTGGTATCCCATCATCTATAATTTAGGTTCTAAAAACACTTCTTGGATTTAGAAGATCAATAAACCTAAGGTGGTAAAGACTCTAGTTTCTTTATGGCTTCAGCCTTCAGGTACGCTTCCGCTATCTAGTTTGTTTATTTACTTGATGTTGTGATATGAAGACTATCAAAGTTTTTTTTTAACATATTATCCAAAGTTTTGATTTAGACCGTTGGTTTGGTGTGTTTAGTATTTGCTAGGGTTTATCTATATCTCCTTTCCATAAATCAATGTTTTTAGAACATCAAATAGCCCCTATTAGCCTTACCTTGATTCAAGTTTTAGATTCTTACTAGACCAAATTTCTGGTTTTGGTGTCTATTGAATCTTTTGCCCCCACATCTGCTTATAAAGTAGCCATTTGACTTCGTGTTAATTTTGACTTTTGAGAGCTTTCTAAAGGTATATATATCTCATAAGCCCCTAAGTGGACCCCACTTAATCTATATGCCATCATATGACGGCCAGATGTGGTAAGATCTAAATTGTTACGTAATTAAATAAATGCAAATAAAACCATTAATAAAGTAATTAAATAAATAATTTAATATTATTATTGCTTATCTACATAAGTTGTAGAACATCAACAATCATACGATTATAATACATGTCTATAATTATAATTATTAAGTTAACATGCTCAGCAAGAGAGTGAGAGTTTACAAGAAATTGAGAGAAAAAAAACTAAAATGAGGACGGAGGGGAAAAAGGTGATAAAAAGAGAGAAAAGTGTGGTATTGGAAAAGAAAGAGAGATTAAGAGTGCTATAAAAACAGAGAGGACACTAATGGTTATTTTGTACAAAGAGCCTTATTTTTCACTAACTAACATTGACAATTCTTTGCCAAGTGCTGCAATTTCTCTTCTGACAGAATACGAAGATGTTTTTTGAGAAGAAATGCCAACTAGATTACCACCTATAAGGGGGATTGACCATCAAATACATTTCAACCCTAGAGCTGTGATTCCTAACTGACCAGCCTATCGAAGTAGTTTAGGAGAAACCAAAGAACTTTAAAAGAAAGTTCAAGAGTTATTGGTGAAGGACATGTAAGAGAAAGTATGAGTCCATGTGTGATTCTTGTTTTGTTAGTTCCTAAGAAGGATGGAACTTGGAGAATGTATGTGGATTCTTGTGAAGTCGACAAAATCACAAAAAAGTATCGACATCCCATATGTCGTTTAGATAACATGTTAGATGAGGAACCATGATTTGCATGGTTCCAATTTTTTTCAAAAATTGATTTAAAAAGTGGGTACCATTGAATTTGCATGAAAGAAGGCGATGAATTGAAAATAGCATTTAAAATAAAACATAATTTACATGAGTGGTTAGTAATTCCCTTTGGGTTAACTAATTCGCAAATACTTTCATGTGTTTGATGACGCATGCTTTGCGAGCTTATAGTGAAAAATTTGTTATTGGTGACTTCGATGATATCTTGATTTACTGTAAGAATTTGAATGAGCATATTGAACATATGAAATTTGTTCTTGACGCTTCAAGCTCTGAAAAATTGTATGCTAAACTTAAACAGTGTAATGACCCGCTTATTCCGAGCCACAAGCCATGTGTTACTATATAAAACTAGGTATCTTTTAAATTAATTTTCAAGAGTTTAAATAAACCCATGACATAAAATTCTTTTTAATTGTACAAATTATATTCATACTCAAGGAATTAGTTAAAGTTCAAATTCTAAATTATACCATTAAATAAAATATAATATAACAGCTACTCGAAATAACCTACGCCCCATGAAACGAACCAAAATCCCACTGTCATGCAAACAATCTAGAAGTGTAATAACAAATGTGAAAAATTAAAAGTCTAATAGCATTGTCCTCAAGCTGTCCCAACTCTAACCATCCTTCCATTTTCACACCTTCGGAGGGAATTCCTCCTTAATGATAAAAAAACTGAGTCATATAATGACAAGAAGCAAGATAATATATTCCACAACATCTGAATTTAAGTCTTTTAATGATTATGAGCTTATGTCGAGCTCTTATTATGCCGTGAGGGGTGGCCACCCCATCTAGCTACAATCCCATGTATGCACACACACGCTACGTGGCCCACGACTTTTATTATCGATATTTAGCATTGACTCACTCTCTCGGTATCACAAGTGTATAATGAGTCGTTTTGTGCCACTGTGCCTTGTCACCCCTATCGGCATTGGGGCAGACATTTTATCTTTCAAGTAATTTTTAAAGGTGTGCCTCGTGTCAGACTGAGTCAATTCCTTAACCCCAGTTACACTCGGTGCATGGTGGCTGAATATGGGCGCAGGCTGACCAGGGCTGCCAAAAAGGAATCTACATTGTTTCAAGTAGTTATATGGACCTGGAATTTTAGATGAAGACACCATAATCATAATGTGAATCCTAATCAAGCAAGAGGAAAGGTAAAGGAGTAGAAGAGGTTGATGCTAGAAGGAAGGGAGATGAGAAGAAAAAGTGGCAACTACGAATAAATGAAAACTTACCCAAACGGCTTTAACGTGCCTACTAATTTCCTTAAAATCTTCCCCATATCCTCTAACGTCTAATCGTCCTTATCCACTCATAATTCACAAGACCTATCTACCCAATCCTTATAAAAACTCCACTATCTGATAACCAAAATGGCTAGCCATATTGATTAAACCATAATTATCCATAGCACCCACTTGGTTGATCTAAAAGGATTAATATTTTTTTAATTATTATTATTTTTTATTTTTATTTTTATTTAATAAGAATTAATTAAGCAAGATTTGGTAGAAGAGAATTTAATTAAATAATATTTAAGACTTGTTCCAATATGTATAAAACTTCAAACAAAATGGCGTAGAAATTTTTGAGTTTTTACAATATCCCAAACTTAGGAATTTTCGTCATTGAAAATATAATAGGGTCATAAAGAGAAAATTACTTAATCGTCTAACTTCCTGCTTAAACTATGTTCAGTGTTTCTTCTATGATGCATTGGTATACTTGTAACTAGCTCTATAAAAATTAATTAAAATATCTTTATATTTTTATATTCATGTTCATTTTAGAAAAATCACGATTTACTATTTTTTAATACTTCTATTTTTTTGATAGTTGAACACGTGAACCATTTTGATCTACTTCTTCATTACTTTTACGTTCAAAAGTTAAATTGTTGAAGGACACATCAAAAGTTGTTCCTTTATTGCTTTTGAGTAGTCATTGAAATGACTTTATACATGTCTGTATACTTCATTGGTCCTCATCTTCTTACATAAAAGACTACAATTCATTGGTGTATTTTTTTTTTATTTAAGTATTGTCACTCATATGCATAGCTAAAATGGGGCACACTATCGCATGACACTGTTATCTAGATCGTACAAGTGCTCATACCACCCATACTACGTAGATATATACGGTCATTTGTTAAGTGTTACATGCACCTAGCATAACACATAAGTGACACACTGTCCCATAGCGGTGCTTATGCCTTATTATGAAAACAAGACACTGCTAGAATGTCATCTAACTAAATAAAAGTTTTGAATATGCTAGGGGTATGCCTCCATAAATCAATTAGCTACAATTTACTTCCATGTCTTATATCCTTCCAAAGGTTCCCTTTTTAATTTTGTCCTTCAACGTATAACTTGTTTTTGATCTAGAAGTTGCCATCTCAATCCCCACTAGGGAAATTTGTGATTGTCAATTCTTCAAAATATCTCACTGTTAATAACACGATTGGAGTTACTTCATCTCTTTCTTCTTCCTTGTATTACATTTAATTTTTTTTATTTGAAATAAAAAGGTACATAGTTATGCATAATGTATGATACAAATCATCTTATCAACTTCTTCCACATTTATTTTCTAGTTATTTAATAACTATCCAAATTTTAGTATTATCTAGTGGTTATTCTTCTTTAGTGTCTTGCAATTTATTGGTACACCGTACTAAGGGAATTTTCTCTAGCAAGAAATATCTTGAACTACCTAGTATCATTGTTACACCAACTTCCCAACCTCCTTGGGCTAGTCCAATCTTGTCCTTACCATTCATATCTTCCAAACCTTGAGCAATCCCTAAGGTTAGATACTATTGCATCCACAACAACTTAATTGGAGGCTCCTCTAGTCCTTATATGCTTAGGAAGTTGTCAAAAGTAGTCTTTTAACATTAACTCGCATTGTTGAGGTTCACCTGCAACCCATTTTGTATACACCCATAAATACTTACCATCTACAATAATGAAAATTAATACCATAAAAGAATAATCAATGCCTATAAATTTTTTTTAACCCTTCAGACAGTGGACTCTTAGATATTCAACAAGGTAAGGGTTGATTTGCATGGTTCCATGGGAAACACAACTCTGATACCACCATTTATAAAACCCCAAAAATTTATATGTTATTTTATTTTAAGTTTTATAAATTTTCAAACGAATCTTAAATATTATTTAATTAAATTCTTGTCTTCCAAATCTTGCTTAGTTAATTATTATTAAATAAAATAATAATAATAATAATAATGAAAAAAATTATTAATCCTTTTGGATCAACCAAGTGGGCGCTATGGATAATTAGGCTGCTATTAATCCTTTTATAAGGTAGTGAAGTTTTTATAAGGATTGGGTAGATAGGTCTTGTGAATTGTGAGTGGATAAGGACGATTGGACATTAGACGACATGGGAAGATTTTAAGGGAATTAGTAGGCATGTTAAAGCCGTTTGGGTAAGTTTTCATTTATTCGTCATTGCCACTTTTTCTTCTCCTCTCCCTTCCTTATGGTATCAATCTTTTCTACTCCTTTACCTTCCCACTTGCTTGATTAGGATTCTCATTGCAATTATGATACCTTCATCTGAAATTCCAGGTCCGTATAACTACTTGAAATGTTGTATATTCCTTTTTAGCAGCCCTAGTTAGCATGCGCCCATATTCTACCACCATACACTGAGTGTAACTGGGGTTAAAGAATTGATTCAGTCCGACATGGGGCCGCACCTTTAAAAATTACTTGAAAGATAAAATACCTCCCCCCATGCCAAAAGGGGTGACATGGTGCAGTGGCGCAAGACGACTCATTATGCACTTGTGATACCGAGAGGGTGAGTCAATGACAAATATCGATAACTATAGGCTGTGGGCCACGTAGCGTGTTTGCGCATACATGAGATTATAGCTAGATGAGGTGGCTAACCCTCCTTGCATAATAAGAGCTCGACATAGGCTGACTCAAATTCAGATATGGAATATGTTAACTTATTTCTTGTAATTATATGACTTAATGTTTTTATCACTAACGCGGAATTGCCTCCGCAGGTGTGAACATAGAAGGATGGGAAAAGTCAGGATAGCTTGAGAACTCTGTTATTAGACTTTTGATTTTTTTAATTTGTTATTATATTTCTAGATTGTTTATATGACAGTGGGATTTCGGTTTGTTTCATAGGGCTTAGGTTATTTCGAGCATTTGTTATATTATATTTTATTTAATGACACAACTTAGAATTTGAACTTTAACTAATTCTTTGAGATGAATATAATTTGTATAATTAAAAAGGAATTTACATCAAGGGTTTATTTAAAATGTTGAAAATTAATAGAAAATTAATTTACGAGGGACATAGTTTTATATAGTAACACTTGGTTCATAGTTCGTAACGAGCGGCTCGTTACAAGCAGTGTATCTTTTGCATATACAACGTTGTTTTCTTTGGTTTTGTTTTGAGTGCTAAATGTATTGAAGTGGACGAATAAAAGATTAAAGCAATCAGGGATTGGCCTACACCAACTACCATCACCGAAGTAAGGAGTTCCCACGGCCTAGCAAGATGCTTCTGAAGGTTTATGGAAAATTTTAGCACCCTTGCTGCACCATTGACTTAAAAAATCAAGAAAGGTGTTAGTTTCAAATGGGGAAAAGACCAAGATAAGGCATTCAACACTTTGAAAGAAAAGCTAAGTTCTACTCATTTACTATATCTACCAGTTTTTTCTTAAACTTTTAAAATCAAATGAGACGCTTCTGGTATTGGTAGAGGTGTCAGACTTATGAAAGGCAAGTGACCTAGTACTTACTTCATTAAGAAACTTATGGGGTTGCATTGAACTACTCCGTGTGTGATAAGGAACTTTATGCATTGGTACGAGCTTTAGAATCTTAGCAATACTACCTATGGTTTAAAAAATTTGTCATTCACATTGACCATGAGATCTTGAAGCATCTGAAAGGGCAAGGTAAGTTGAACAAATGGGACGCTCGTTGGATCAAGTTGATTAAAATATTTCCACATGTGATCCAATGACAAGGAAGTATAATGTTTTAGCTGATGTTTACCTTGAAGGTATGTTCTCGTTTCCACTCTTTCAACTAAGTTTGTTTTTTGGATTTAAGCACATCAAAGAATTCTATCTAAATGATCTTGACTTCTCTAGTGTATTTGATGTTTGTGAAGTGATGTGATTATTATAACGCATATGCACGTGCCGAATCAAGTAATAAAAGTAATAAGAAAGTATCGTCCCACGAGGAATTAATAGTAAAAATTTCGAGTTACCAAAATTAATTTAATTAATTATACTTTAATAAAAGCAGATTCAAATAGTGATTTAATTATGAATTAAGACTAAATTAATCCATCATGCAATATTCAAATTAGATATTAGTTTAAAGATGACAAACTTAGGATTTTCAATTTCACCTTATGATCTATATAATTAAAGTTATAACTTCTACCATTGAATTATAAATTTGAATCATTAACCAAATGATTTAGTTATTCACCATAATCTCTCGATTCAACATAAACTTACCACTTACACCTAATTTTTATATCTTTATGGAATTGTGTATGCAAAATGATACCGAAAGTTTGCCCTTGATAATTATCCAAGATATATTAGTATATATCTATCTCAAATGTAAGTCACCCAAAATAGATGAAAAAAAGATATTTTATTCAATGGTAAATTTAATTTTTTTATCTCTAGACAAAATTAAATCTCTAGATCTAATAATAGATGACCAGTCTAATGATAGCATTAAGAACAAAATAAAATAGATGATCTAACATCACAATCATATATATATAAATTAATAACCTTTATTAATCAATGCACTAGGTGTCATTGAAAATCATTGAAAAGAATTTACTCTATAAAATGTTCAATTAAACTCAAGAAATTCATATTTAATATGAAAGACATCATTTAATTAAAAAGAAAACTAAATCAAAATAAGAAAAACTCTTTTTGAGAAAATGTCTTTTTCTTCTGATCCAATTTCTTCGTTGTTCCTTCTTGTATTTTGTGCTATCACTTCGCCATCTAGAGTTGTTCCCCCTCTCTTTAAAACCCTAATCAAGTTTGTAAAGGAACCTCCCAAATATTACAAATGACGTCTACCAAGACCTCTAGAAATATTAGAAAAATCAATTTTCCCGCCGCCAGTGCTTGAGCACTCTAAATCCAAGTGCTTGAGTGCTCTACTCTCAGCTATAAAGTTTTCTTAACCGAAAGGCCAGTACTTGAGTGTTCTGTGTTCCAGTGCTCGAATGCTCTGCTCTTGGTTACAGTTTCCAGGTTATGTTTTTCGGCCCGATTTCGTCCCAAATTCGTTCTGGATTTTCTTCTAAATCTTATACCCTATTAGAACAACATTAATTAGCACTTTTTACACCAAAATCACAATAATTTCTTGCATTATTAATTATATATAATATACTATTAAACTAATAAAATAGAAGTATAAACGACTCTAAACATGACAAAAATCAACATGAAATGCAAAGAATAATAACTCTTTTACAGAGTTATCAT
>JAVDBV010000312.1:0-19851 GCA_032619315.1 Piper longum
CGGATTACTATTCATTGTATTCATACTAGTAGAATATAGGTTGGACTTAAGTGCGTAAAACAACTGTGTGTACGTTGGATTTGGTTACCGAGTACTGGTCGGTTGATTCCTTCGGCCAGGGCGTGCCGGCCGTGTGTGGGTGAGCCGGGATAGGAACATGCAACAGGACCTTGGTGTTCGAGCAGCATGTCCGAGTAGGACCAAGCTGTGTTTGATTAGTGTCCAATCTTGTGTTCGTGAACCGGGCACTTGTTCGGTTGTGTGCGAAGTGGGTGTCCAGTAGGGGGCTGTGCAGTATTCCGCACCTTGTACAGTGTCATGGGCTGGTGATTCCGAAGAGGAAATACGCCGCACGAGAAATGATAAGGGCGGAAAATAAAACCCTAAATCCGACCTTGTGACAAAGGTACCAGATTAGAAGGCTTTATCAGGGAGCAAATTCATAGATAACAGAGATCACCTGCATATGATGTTTAACCAGAAAATATAAAGCCTAGATCAAAGGAGGATCTCATAAAAGAAACAAGTTAAAAGAGAAGTTTGTTATGTTTAGGCTTGCTCACAGTGAGGGACCAGCTTCCATCGTCGCCATTGTTCCATTCCCAGAGCACAACAACAGTGCCATCATGAACACCACCATGGCTCTTATACCCTTTGTATGCGTCCCAATTGAGGTGAACATTGTTCACCGTCTGGATGGTTCTAAACCCAGATCCTAAATCGTCGCTCATACTCCAAAGGATTGATTCATCAAACTCATCTAGCCGATAAGCAGTCAAACGAACCCAAAAAAAAATGATAGTCGGAAAAATTTGGAAGAACTATAAATACAGACACTTGCAATGTCAGCAAGAATTATATGAGACTTCAATTTTAGGATATCGAAGCAAGAAATTAACAGTCAAAAGAACATAGCTTACATTTACAATTTTTAAGAACAGGGTACATATATGTAAGCATAGTCAATATTTCAGATGAATACAAAAAAGAATCAATATATCTTACAGGTTGAGTATCACCAATAGCATGTTGCAAAGCCTGGCCAGTGGCTTTGTTCACCAAAGCAAAACAAGGGTATCCCTGCCAATTTCTCACTTTTGTGCTATGCTTCGATCCTTGATCAGTGCTAAGGCCAAATAAAAAACAAGGACATCAATAACATGAATGACTTAAACAAGATAAGCAATCATGCAGATACCCATAAAACAATACATAAAAAATGGTATAATAGTAACGTTGACAAGATATGATCCTAAATCAACAAATTTAACTGGCATGCAAAAAATCGCATTATTCTTGCATCCCAGATCATCAAAATATGCTTCTCATACTTGAAGATATACAATTTTCCTTTCTTCACAGCAATCAACCAAAATTGGCAGAACACTAAACCCAACAAGATACAGTCCCAGACAAGCAAATTTAACGTGCATGCCAAAAACCCAAGATCAAAAGAGAAGAAAACTAGCTTCAACAACGTTCTGGAAAAAGAAAAGAGTGATTAAAATTTGCAATCGAAAGAACGGAGATTAAAATTTTATTGTTTAAGAACAGAGTAAATGTATGTAACCATAGCAAAAATTCCAGATGAAGAAAAAAAAAATCAATATATCTTACAGGCTGAGTAGCACCAATCGAATGTTGCAGAGCCTGGCCGGTGGGTTTGTTCACCAAAGCGAAACAATGGTAGCCCTCCATATCTTTCACTGACGTGCTATACTTCTCATTCTTGATCCAATGCCATCATCCCCTGTATGACTCAAACCAGATCCCTTATCATCCAAATACCCATTTCCCCTTCTTCACATATGTGATATGACAACAATTCGCTAAATTTGGTAGAACAATAAAACCAACAAGATATGATCCCAAATCAACAAGTTTAACTTGCATGCCCAAAATCTATTATACATAGCATCCCAAAATCAACAAACTATACATCTCATCCTTGATCCTATGCAAAAAAAAAGGACATTTTGCTAATTTAGAGGAATTAGGAACCAGGATCCACATTTTTTTTTGTAACGCATTGTGCCCATTAACAAACTCACCTTGTTAGTAGTAAAAACATTCGTTAAATAAGAGATAAACACCAAAAAATTTAGAGTTAAACAAACAAGTGACGAACTATAATGATCCAAATTATTATTCTTTTTGTAGTTGTTTGTTGATTGATTAAATGTCTCACTTTTCATCAAAATGACACTTTTGACTCCTATTTTATTAAAAAAATAAATTAGTTATATTAGAACTTCCCATTAATATTATCAAGGGAAGAAACACAGTTGAGGGCTCACTCGAGACGATAATCGAGCTCAAGATCTCTCATAGTCACAAACCAATTAAAAAATTAAAATTTTACTAAGAGAAATAAATTTTTTTAATATATCAATATAAGGGACTCCATTATTAAGCCCAAAAAATGTGGGACTCATTACTGCCTAGCTTTGTACCTTTTTTATTTTTATTTTTATTTAATGGGTCTTGGGAGGCACATAAACGTTATCAATTTTCAAACCACTTCTTCAAATGTTAATTTTGGTTTTAAATCAAAAATAAAAAAATGGTGTGGGCTATTTGTTGGGATTTTAACGCACTAAATCCTTAAACATTATATTGTGTATTTTAACAATACAAACCATAAAAGATAAAAATAAATGACACATATATCTAAAGCGGAAACATTTCTAATTGAAAGAAAATCACGACCTAAAATATGAGATGGGTAAAACTATCTCAAATTACAAACAATAGATAAAAGGTAGAAAATGTTAAGCAATTTGCCATAGTTGGTCTTGTCGAAGAATCCAAAGTCATATCATCTCTATCACTAATGGCGACTCTATCTAAATCTGCAATTTCTTATATTTCCTTTAAATGAGAATACCCATTAGAACAAAGCTGGTAAAAGAGAAGATAGACTGTGAGGAGAGGCTCTTTTTCCTCAAAAAGAGAGAGGGAGAAGCTCAATACAAAACCTCATAGTGAGATTCAATATCATACACTCTTCATAATTATATTCTTATTATATATATACAATTATATATATATATATATAGAAAAAGACAAATACTCAAGTCAAAATACAGCTAACCACGTACATACGATGAGTCAAACATAAAATAATCTTCGTCTTCCATAATTCTATTCGAATTCTTCGTACTTCTTAGAATAATTTTATGTCTTTACAATTTCCTATGTAATTGCATGTCATCTCACATAGAGACTCCAACACTATTAAAAGGCTAACAATCTTTATGCTAATTTGTCATTACATATTAGGCAAGTTTCTCTAATTTCAACACTTAATTTGAATAAAAAACATAAACGACAGTTGTGTTGGTTGGATGTATCCTCTTATCTAGACTTGAGACGGACAATATGAGATCAACAATAGTGTTGATGGAGTTAACTTTCTTATCAGATATGATAAGAGTTAACTTCCAACTTTTTACTAAGGGTGTAATTAAACCACTCAGACCTTGACAAAACCTTGTAGCTGACGAAACAAGCTTCAATAGGCAGCTCTAGGAGTATATTTAAAGCATTCTTCTCTCATGTAAAAAGAAAAACAAAGAGCATAAACATTCTATAATCAATATGATGAGAGTTGAATTACAAAAATTTCTATAATCTGAAAAAATGAATTACAAAATTTCTAGAATTTTATGATTTTTCTTGATTGTGATTGGTGGATATGGGTAGGGCTCGGGTATGTTGAGTTTTGTCCAGGTCAAATCCAGCTTGTTAGATAAATAAATTGAGTTTAGGTTAAAAGAATCAAGTTGAGTTTTATTAATTCGAGTTTCGAGTCGAGCATGACCGAATTTAAGTCGATCATTGTCATAAATTTGAATATCTATTTTGATGTCTGTAATAATTATTTAAAAGAATGTAATTTTTGCTAATGATATTAAAATATATTACTTTTTATTATTAGTTTTGTACGAGAGTGTTATAAAGCGTTAATTATTTTATAGCAAATATAATTGTTAATGTTGTATTATACATGACTTGGCAAGGTTAAAGAAATACCAATCGTTTATATTAGACAACGAATCAATTAGAACCTTTTCTCAAAATCAAATTGAATCAAATTTAATTACCCTAAATTCAAATCCAATTGTAACCAAGTCGGGTCAATTTTTGTAATTTCCGGTTATCAAGTAAGGTCCCAAACACATCGATTTCTATTGAGACAAGCCAAGAGGTAAAAACTGGGGAGTTGAATCGGCGCATGCCCAGCTCTTTCACCTTGAATCATGCTATTCACAGTGGAAGAAGACCCACATTCGTCATCAACGGCGTCAGTTACTATCTCGCCTGCTGGGGTGGACAGATGATAAAGGTGGTTCCTCTTGCGAGGTAAGCTAAGTGGGTAGAGAATGTTTTTCTTTCACTTTCATGTTCTACTTTACTCCCTATTAGGCTCTTTTCACCTTGCCCTCGTGTCACTACTTACTATCACCCAGAAGTATTCAGTCCTTGCTGATTCAAGTTGTCGTGTTTCGTTGTTATTGGAGGATCGCCGGCTCCCAACAGAAGCCACCTTACTTGGGATTAGAATTCATGTGGTCGCGTTTTCAAACAAATGTAAGCTAGGAGAAGTAATTGAAGAAGACAAGGCACCAACTTCTTCCTTTCAAACAAGAAAAAGATTGAGAGAATCATAAACCATGGAAACAATGACTGCCCAGAAAACTTTCCCAACTTTTCAACCCTTCAATTCAGTTACACAATATCATATTTTCATGGTATGCTGATTAGTGCTTTGATTGCTCTACCTTGAAGAATCTTCTCTTTTTAAGAAATCGGATTTATCACTTATAAGTGTGATCTGATGTATCAGTCCACCAAGTTGGTGGTGCGTAGTTGTTTGTCAAAACTTGAGAAAGAGTCTTATGAAGCCTTTCTTAATGAAAGCAACGAAGTTCATATGACTTTTTTTAAATATTTCACATCTCAACACTATTTTACACAGGAATTCCGAGGAACTATATAATCCTATAAACAATTAAAAGTCCCCCCGATATAATATATGCATATATAACTTCTTCTAATTAAACAAACTATATATATGTATCCGTGTCGGATAGAGGTCTACGTGAAATTCCTTTGTAGATAATGCAAGACATGGTTCATGTTTAAGTATGTTGGTTCCATGGTTTGTGGCTGCATCATCTCTGCGCTACTGCTGCCATTTCCACTGATAATTGGTCCTGTTTGGTTGCCATTGAGAGGACCAAGCAATTCGTCATTTACCACATAGGAAGGCATGGTTGAAAAATCTACATCTAGTAAGCTGGTTAGAGACATTGGCCTCGACAACTTCAATGCCTGCTCATGGTGGTCTCTGCTATCACCCTTGATCATCAGAGGTGGCATGGAATGATTTGGGTTCTCGTTTGTTTCCATGTCCGATCTCCCCATCTGCTTCTTTTTGTAGATTCTACATAGAACCCATTCATCCAACTGAGACAAAAAACAGTTCACCACATGTTTGATCACGTTTTTCAACGTAAATACAGAAAAGAATTAAATTTTATCCCATGGGTTAAACTTACTCTCATTGATCCGTCAATTCTTTTCTGTTGGGCAGCAGAACTGCCTAACCGATACTCATGCATGATCCAATCAGTTTTGATCCCCTTGGGAGGACGACCCTTGTAGAAAACAAGAGCCTTCTTCACGCCAACATACTTGGAAGCACTGTGTACGGCCTTGTCTGTGCCAGTGGCTTTCCAGTAACCTGATGTTGTTGCTCTATTTGGCCTTGCTCCATTTGGGTACTTGCGATCCCGGGGACTAAAGAAATACCACTCCCTCTCTCTGAATTGCGATTTCGCTGCCAAATTACGAGTTCAATTGTACATCCATTAGTGTCAATTTAGACAGATAAATCTCATTGAAAGTGAAGAACAGATCACTTACACTATATGGTAATGATCAAATACAAACCAGGTAACTCCCATGGATCAAACTTATAGATATCGACTTCTGGGATAATCGAAACGGGGCAGGATCTTGACTTGGTCTGATTGATCAGGTAATGAACAATCAGCTCTTCATCAGTGGGATGAAATCGAAAACCTGGAGGAAGATCGTAGCCTTTAATCACGGCCATGAAAGCTTTGATGATCTCTTTTATCTACACACAAGCAGATTAATTAGCTGTATAATCACTAGTCAATTACTGCTTATGAATGTCGAAGAGACGAGGACAATAGCTAGAGAAGATACCAAGAATGAAGAACAAAGGTGAGGGAGCTTGAAATGTTTGAATGGAGAGGTGAGGCCATTTTATGCTCGTTCTTCCTTTGTCGTCTAATGAGATGTTAATCCCGTGGATTAGTTACGACTTACAATATAAGGGTCTTGTTAACCTAGGATTGGTGGGAGAGAAAAAGCAACAAAAGTTTTAACAATTTCATGGTACTTGAATTCTCTTTGGTTGCTATCAAAGCACTTGATAAGTGGACGTGTGGCCATGGTGAGCAACAAAGAAGGAAAGTTGATTGATGGTGAGATCGCAATTGTATTAAAATTTAATCTGGGTGGCCCTTATCTTGCGATGGCAGCTTGAATGGTCTTCTCTTTTGCTTGATTTAGTCCATTGATCTCATCCCCTACTTACCCAAGATTCTTCACCCTTTCCAAACTTGTAACGTGGTAGCACCTGACCAGCAAGCTCATGCATGAATCATTAACATTCATTGCTTGGGTTTCTGGTTCTAATCCAAAGTACACGCATGGTGGTATGAATTCAAAAAGAAAACCCAGTGAGATTTTGTTGAAAAAACTAAAAAGTTTCACTTCGGTTGGCCCCCATTAATGGCTGCTACACCGATCTGGCCACGACTGGTAAGATAAGGATTTGACTCAAAGATGGATCCCTGTTCTTACCAGGGTTTTGTATATTAGTATATTATCAAGTGGTGTGTACAAGAAAACTGCTTATGGCTCTTAAATTACCAAAAAAAAAAAAAAAAAAAACTGCCTATGGCCGTTCAACACCAAAAACTGAATTGGGAAACATCCAATGAGATTCCTTTCTGCTTTTTGTCATTTAGCTTGAATGAGTCTGCTGCTGGATGCTTGTTGAGAGTGGACATCACGAAAGACATTTCAAAACAAACCCCCCAAAAATTTGGTGAACTGTTGGACACAGACCTTGCGCATTCGTTTAACGTGTCGACTGCATGCTCATATGAGGTTGGCAGTTCCATCAAGCTATTTTGGTAAATGCAAACTTGCTTTCTTGATAATATAATTAATGTGTGCATATGGTTGAAGTGGGAGAGTTAAATATGGGTGCACGAGTCATGTAGATCGGATGGTTCATCTTCCACTTCCGATCGATTTAGTTAATCTTTTGGCAATATTGATCCTGCCCACTTTGCGTATGCAGAGTTTGATTTGAGCTGGGTGAAGTCTGATTCAGATAACTTGGATAGATGCTGCCTTTCATGTTTTTATTGATTGAGGAGCATGGTCACCTGTTAAAATTTTCTTCCTGCTAGTCAGA
Source organism: Piper longum (assembly GCA_032619315.1). NCBI lineage: Eukaryota > Viridiplantae > Streptophyta > Magnoliopsida > Piperales > Piperaceae > Piper > Piper longum. Next base: position 7,526 of record JAVDBV010000312.1, read on the forward strand.
GCCGGCTCAAAGTAAAGTCTTATTTATTTTGCACTTTCCCAGAAGGAAGTGCAATCAGCATCTCAGGTACAGATGAATAATCCAAAGCAAACACTAAAAGTACGCAGAATACGGAGAAATTTTGGAGACCCAGAACAAGATGCGAAATTGATTGGCTTCAACATTTTATAAGAAGCTTTTGTGAAGAATTTTCATCCTTTGGATAAGAAGAAGGTCATTGGTTCTAGGTACTGTTCCAAACTTCCCCTTGGACTTATATTTGATTAGTGTTTGTCATTTTCCATGTCTTATAAACATTCTGATCCCACCAACAATGATGAACCCATCTCTTGATCAGATCAGTCCAATCTATGCAATCACTACCTAACCAAGGTAGAACTTTGGTCTTTTTCCAGAGTCCATGCTTATCCAACGACTTGTATACTCAAAAGAAAATTGCAACATATACGTCAGATTTTGAAGCATACAAAATTATTATATTGTTTATCCAATGTAACTACCATGTAATATGGTTCTCATAGACTGCAAGCTTCAAGTATTCTGAAAATAATAACCATGTGACAAATTGACAGCAAATATGTCAGTGGAGCAAATTATTTTTAAGGCCTGCGTTTATCATGGAATTAATAAGAGTTTACAAGAATTTAATAAACATGAATCAAGTCAAGGAACCTTGGCCATTTGGTAACCAAGACAAAATTGTATTAGTGTGTTCATAACTATCTAGGGGACATCTTATGGCTTGTTTCTTCACAACCTTTCCATACGCATCTCTCCCAATCTTAAAGAACTTCTCCATCTCCACTGATCCAACTTTTGCTACCTTCATGTCTTCTGCAGCTAACTTCAACAACCTCTCATCTCCTCCTGTTGCTTCTACAACACTGTCCACCAACATCTGCGCAGATGGCACCCCTCTCCCTAAGTTTTTAATGGCTTTTCCTGGCATGAAAACACCAGAATAAGCTGCCCAAAACGATGCCCTCAGATAAACTTTTTCCTTGCTCTTCAGAAGCCACCTTTTCATTCTCTCCTCTAATTTGACTACTACTCCCCCCATGCTAGTCCCACTCTCTAGCATCCTTTCAATCTCTCTGTAATCCTCCTTTGATGATATCACCTCTTCGAATCTGCACCTTTTGCTGCGACACCGAAATCTCCACTGCCCCTTGGATTGTTCTACTCTCTTCTTTAGTGGCAACAGAACATCGAAGTATGCAAATGTTATCTCTTCCCCTGCTTTCACATCCTTGGAAGTGTCAACAACAATGTGGTCGCCAACGTGCAACCGCCTGGCATTAGGACTGCAAGAGTGGTTGATAAAGGAAGGCAAAACCCACAAACCCACACCATAGTAATCCCTGTTCTTACCTAAAACTTTAGCCAAAACCGTGCCTTCGGTGAGAGAATTCACATCTAGTATCTTCTGAATACAATCAATATCCTGCCTCTCATCTGACAACAGCGAAAACTCTTCGGTTTCAGGCCGGAAAAGAGCAATGTCCGGGATAAAAAAGTCTTGCTCATCCTCTCCAGAAGACAACTTGTAGATCAGTTGAAGAGTTGCATTCAGTTTTGCCAATGAACTTAGTGTTGAGTTTTCCCACCCATTCACGTTGAAAAACTCAATTGTTAATTTTTGGTTTTTTGTATATCACACTAAGGTTATTATTTGGTATATTGACATGTTATTTCGTTCTTTTCTGTAGAAGTTTAATAAGGCGGCTTCTAGAATTTTATTCATATTTTTTTATATTAAGGAGAATTCTGTTGATGTTAAAGAGAATATTATCTTGAAAACTTTTAAGCACATTTGGCTCATAAAGTGAGAGTTTGAAGAAGTTTTTCATAATTTTAAGTTGAAGTTAAGGTCGTAATCCATGGTGTGAGGTTGATCCAATTTTTTTTTGAGGTGTATGTTATTTTCTTAATTTCTTATATATTATATTCTTAAGAGTTGTATCTTTCAGATCTTGTTATTGGTCTGATTTAGGTTAGGAGAGTTTTCTCAATTTTTTTTTATACTTGATTGTAAGAGATTTTCTTAATCAAAATTGATCTAGTACGTTAGATTTCTTTTCTCTTAATTTGGAGAAAAGTTTCCATCCATTTTTTTTCTTGGTGTTTCCTATTCATCTTATATTTGTTTTTATTTCATTTTGAAGGAAAATATTTTCTGGGTTGTTTCCGTAGGAGCGTCTATTTCCCAACAAGCGGCATCAGAGTTTTGGTTCAAGCTTTGGTTTTAGCATTAGTTCTTTCTTTTTTGTTTGTCTTGGTTTTGGGTAGTAACTTTTTTTGTGTCAACATGAATGATGGGAAACATGTTAAGATGGTTGTTCTTAAGGGTAAGTCTAATTGGTATTACTGGAAGAGTTGTATGATTGATTATTTATTTACTAAGGATTTATATGATCTAATTCTTGGTCCTCCTTAGTCGTCGAGTTCCAGTTCACCGTTGAGTGCTACTCCGATTGTGACTGATGAAGGGAATGCTCCTTCAATTCCTCTTCCTCTGCTTATTGTTAAGGCTGAGTCAAGTGTCACGGTTGAATGAATCAAGATGGACAGAAAATGCCTTGCTTTGATCAGACAATGGTTAGAACAAAATGTATATAACCATGTGACAGGAACAAAGACACCAAAGAGATTTGGGATAAGCTCTTGTATATGTATGAGAGAGACATTCCTAGAAACCAAAATTTGATGGTCAGAAGGTTGATGAATCTTCGGTATAAGGATGAGACAGAAGTTAGTGACTACATCAATAAGATGCAAGGTATGTTAACTCAATCATTTAGTTTGAATATGCCTCTTGATAATGTCTGTTAAGCTTGTCTATTATTAAATACTTTACTAGAGTCTTGGGAACCTTTAGTTATTTCTTTGAATAATTCTGATAAGCAGCTGACTTTTGATATGGTTTCAAGTTGCCTTTTGAGTGAAGAAGTGAGAAGGAAAATACAACAGGTAACCTTCTCTAATCCATCTCAATCTTTGATTTCTGAATTTAGTTCTTAGGGAGGATCAAAGAGTAAGAATCCAAATATAAGAGATAAGAGTAGAGGAAGGTCTAAATCTAGAAACAAGACCTTCATGTGTTTTTATTGTGATAAAGCCAGCTATAAGAAGCAGAACTGTTACAAATATAATAAAAATCTAAGAAATGGTAAAGTGCATGACAATAAGAATGAAGATGATATGACTGACAATGTTGCAACAAAAGATATACTAATCATACTTGATGATGAAAATAATTGTTCAACAACTAATAATAATATTAATTGGGTGATTGATTTAGGCGTATCGTTTCATGCTACCACATGTAGAGATTTCTTCAACATCTATCTCACAGCTGATCTAGGTGTGGTGAAGATGGGCAACAATGTGACTTCTAATATTGTTGGTCATGGTAATGTGCATATTGTGACCGATTCTGGTTGCAAACTTGTTTTGAAAAATGTGCCTCATATTCCTGATTTAAAATTGAATTTGATGTCAACAAATGTGCTAGATGATGAGGGCTATGTTTCACAATTTTCATGTGGTTTATGAAAATTGGTGAAGGGTTCTCTAGTGGTTGCTAAAGGGAAGAAGTGTGGCGGTCTTTATATGACTACATCTAGTCTGGTTCACGAGGAGGTTAATGTACCTTTACTACTCTCACAACTGATTTGTGGCATAAAGGTTGGGTCACATGAGTGAAAATGAGCTAGAATTTTTGAAGAAGAAGAAATATCTTTCACAACTTGATCAGACAACACTATGCTCTTGTGATCATTGTTTGTCTGGAAAACAACGCTTGTATCCACTACCAAAAGAAAACACAAATACTTGAACTTGTACATTTTGATGCATGTGGTCCAATGGAGATAAAGTCTTTTGATGGGGCCTCTTATTTTATCACTTTTATTGATGATGCTTTAAGGAAGGAATTGTATTACTCTTTGAAGAATAAAAGTGATGTGTTTAATACTTTCAAATCATTTCATGTTCTAGTAAAGAGAGAAACATGGAAGACTTTGAAATGTTTGAGAAGTGATAATGGAGGTGAGTATTGTTCTAATGAATTTCAGGTTTATTATGACAAACATGACCTTCGACATGAGGAGATTGTTCTATATATTCCACAATTGAATGGAGTGGCTGAGAGAATGAACATAACAATTCAAGAAACGGTTAGGTGTATGCTTTCTACAGCAAAATTACCTATAGAATTTTGGGCTGAAGCTGTTTGTACTTCTTGTTATTTAATTAACAGGTCTCTTACACTTACTTTAGATGGAGATGTTCCAGAAAAACTTTAAACTAGTAGGAAGGTAAAATACACTCATTTAAGGGCGTTTGGTTGTAAAATTTTTGTATATATGCCAAAGGAACTAAGGCCTAAGTTTAATGCCAAGACATTTAAATGCATATTTCTTGGTTATGGGGATAAATAGTTTGGTTTCAAACTTTGAGATCCCAAGGAAAAAAAGATTGTTCTAAGCAGGGATGTGGTGTTTCGAGAGAATCAGTTTCTATAGGACTTTGGGAATGAAACAACTATCCAAAGTAACCGCTGTTGGACAAAGTGAGGGTGTGATCACAGATGGGGGACCGTGCATTGGCGCAGTTGGAGAAGGCGAGGCAGAGTGATCTCCGCAGCTTGGAAGCCTGGTTGGAGTGGAGAGACAAGCCAGGTTGGGAGAGGAGGTTGTAACCAAGGGCGATGCAATGGTCGTAGAGGTGGATGGAGGGCTTCCATTCTTCTCTGAGTAGGAGCTCTGATGCCTTGTATCTCAGATGTTGGAGCTCCTCCATGGATTCTTCCATAGCCGCTTCACTTTGTTGTGAGGGGGTTTGGAGTTTGGGAGGGAAGTAAGCACTTCATGGTATTTTTTTGAATCTCAATCGTCAGATTTGGTGAAAAAGGATGTCGTTGATCAGTGTAATGACCTGGGAAAGTGTAACATGCTCCCGTCCCACTGGTCTAGTCTTCTAGATAATTTGGTACATAATGGCCCCACTCTCTTATAAGCTCAGCACTGACCAACCTTCCGTACACCTAGGAAGATCATTATTATGATATTTTTCACCACGGGCCAACCTTCTTGGCTCTTAGGAGGATCATTATCATGACTTTTGTCAACCTTCCTAAACCCTAGGAAGATCATTATCATGGCTTTTGTCGTACTTCACGTGCCAACCTTCCTAACCCATATGAGGATCGTTATCATAGCTTTTGTCAACCTTCCTCACCCCTAAGAGGATCATTACCATGGCTTTTGCCGCATTACACGGGCCAAACTTTCTAACCCCGAGGAGGATCATTATCATAGTTTTTGTCAACCTTCTTAACCCCTAGGAGGATCATTATCATGACTTTTGTTGAGCTGCACGGGCAACCTTCCTAACCCCAAGGAGGATCATTGTCATGGCTTTTGTCAACCTTCCTAACCTTAGGAGGATCATTATTATGGCTTTTATCACGTTACATGGGTCAACCTTTCTAACGATAGGAGGATAATTATCATGCCATTTGTCGCACAACAAGGGCCAACCTTCCTAATCCTACGAAGGATTATTATTATGGCTTTTGTCAACCTTCCTAACCCCTAACATGATCATTATCATGGCTTTTGTTGCGCTGCACGGGCCAACCTTCCTAACTTGTGGATGATCATTATCAAGATTTTCGCCAACCTTCCTAATCCATAGGAGGATCATTATCATAACTTCTATTGCGCTGCACGGGCCAACCTTCCTAACCCCTAGGAGGATCATTATCGTGGCTTTTGTCAACCTTCCTAACCCTAAGAGGATCATTATCATGGCTTTTGTCACGTTGCACGGGCCAACCTTCCTAACTCATAGGTGGATCATTATTATGACACTTGTCGCACTGTACGAGCCAACTTTCCTAACCCTTAGGAGGATCATTATCATGACTTTTATCATGCTCCATTGGCCAACCTTCCTAACCCCTACGAGGATGATTATCATGATTTTTATCAACCTTCTTAACCTTTAAGACGATCATTATCATGGCTTTTGTCGCACTGATTTTTGTCGCGGCATTGACATGCCAGGGGGAAGCGAGGAGGAGAGAGGGTGGTAATGGTGGGAGGAGGGAAGAGGCGGCAACAACAACACAAGGAGAGGGCCTAAGGATTTAGGAGGCGGGTACAAGCGCTTTATTATAAAAGAATTTGACAACAAAAAACTGTGCTGCCTTTCCGGCCTGGTTTTAAATTTTTTGAAATTTGTTTTGCCAGAGCTGTGACAAAGCTATGGTCCTCGTAGTTGTTTGCTCAGAAGCATAAGGTAATGTATACCCTTTAATTTAATAATATAAGATTTTTAACGACTGATGTTACGTGTTCTTATAACATAACTATTTTACATCCTTGTTGTTTTTGAAACATTAGAGTGTGCAACCATTTTATAAGGGATAATAATTAGTATTATTGACCGCTACTATTTTTTTGACACATACATTTAATGTGAACCCTTAAATTATAAAGTTGTTGAATGATTAGGGTAGTTTTATCATTATAAAAAAAATTAGAAACAAAAAAAGTGATTGTTTCTAAATTTACACATTATCGCGACAATCGACCCTAATAAATCTTGTGCAAAATTATTGATTAATTTTGTCATAAAGTTTTGTCAATTGGCCAAATAGTTAATTCTATTTAATTAACTCTAATGATCCTGTGAATTGTGGTGATATATATTTAATGATGTCACTTTAACTGAAAGATTTTATCTCCTACGTAATTTAAGATAAATAAATTACATTACTTTCTTGATCCAGAGTTTAATCTTAAGGGCTTGTGGCAAACTTTGTACAAGAATAATGTGACAAATGTCTATATCAAATGTTTTTAATCAACCTTGATACGAGCTACAAAACTCCATATAAAATACTAATTTTTCACTGTTAAAATGTCTCACAGTCGTGTAAAACATGTTAAGCGCAGCCGTGACAAATTAATTACTCGTGAATATTTTGTCATGACTAATGCGGTGACAAATTTACTGTGACAAAAGCCACTTATTTTAGTAGTTCATAACTAGTTCCCAGGTACCGAGTACCAAGTAGTGCCAGAAGCGGTGACCGAGCGTGACCGGTAACAAAGTACCGATCTTGGGGAAAGGATGGGTACGTGGTGATCAGGATTTGCTAGATATGGTTTACGTAGCTATTACTAATCAGGTGAACTGGTTACTGGTTATTGGTTACTGATACTGGGTGCTGGTCATGATAGAGGAGGAATGAGGAGTGACTGAGAAGGACCTGGCATGCTTTACTCCGAGTTCCGGTAGTGATCGCCAGAGAAGTATCAGAACAATTGGCACTGTTGTTCGGTAGGAGTTGTTCGTGTTGTACCAGGACTGAACCAATTAGTGGTGGTGATCACTGATTCAGTGCACGAAAGTTGCACTCGGGTAATCTATTCCGGAAGCAGCGGAGGGTCAGGGTTGATTACTTTTGGGTCTAATTTACAATGCAAAGGGTGAGTTAGGCTGGCCTATACGGGGCAAGAGGCACATAAGAGTAGTTTGGGGTGAAAAATTTAGCATCAAAATAACCCATGTGAAAACTTAATTCAGAACCGTTGGGCTAGTAAATGAATTAAAGACTCGTTGGGCTCTCGAGATAGAATTGTACTCTATCCTTTATGATCTAATTTTTTATTAAATAATATTTTACACGCTCCAATGAAAAAAAAAAATGTTCACGTGCATGAGCACATCTTGACTGGATATTGGAAAAAAAAAAGAGTCTCGCTGGTCTCATACCTTAAACCGGTACGAGCGGAGCTTGGCTTGGCTGCTTCTAACAAGGCAAGGGTGAGGTTGGCTCGTATTTTGGTTTCAAGAGTAATCAAACCGAGCTCGAGCGGGGCTCTGCTTGAGCAATGCCTATGACTAGTGATAAAATCTTTCCAGATTAGTTATTCTAAGGGTGTATGGGTTAAGAGGGTGAGGGGTTCAATAATTCGTGGGGGCTGTTGTGTTAGGTTGATGTTGCCCTGTTGTTGGGGAGTGTGTGAGTGGAAGAAAAATTGGTTGATTATTTTCACAGGGAACGTGGTCATAATAGCGGTGTACAGGACTGTATTCATAGTACCAAATTTGACTGGTATCCACAGCAATTTATATTTGAATTTCCCAAAACTTTTACACAATTAATTAGCTCCCCCTCTTTCGTGTATATAGAAGCGATTCTCTCTATTCAATCTGGTTAAGTAGCTAGCAGGAAGGCGCTTGTGTTTGTCTAACTATTGTTGGGTTTCTTAACAAACAAATGTTTGAGACGAAAATGTGCAAAAAAACAAAAGGTAAATTTTTTAAAACGTGACTATAACTTAAATATAGAAAAGTTTACCTCTACTATACACAAGGGGCTAATTAATAAAGAAAACTTTTAATAGCAGCACACAGCAGAAAAATGGGGCAAGGCCGGTGTTTCTCCATAGTAGCCGTTCCCAACTGTCACGGGGCTTCCCCTTAGAGTAGAATTTTTCCCTCTTAAAGACACCACGTGTGGCGTATTCCCTTCCTAGAAATACCAGCCAACCTCAAGTACGCAACGAAAATTAATCATTACGATCCTAAAAACAACAACACCAACATATTACCACCGAACTGCTGGTCACATTTGTACTGCCTAGCGCACCCAACAGGCTATCGGCTACCGGTAAACAACAATTCAACTCAATCAGTACACGCACACGCGATACTGATAAATCATCAACACAAGTACCACTACACCAAATTAATACCCAGCACACCCGAACCACTGATACCGCTACCCAACACATGGTATGTCGAGTTCTCGGAATCCCACCGAACTCGACCAAGCAACTAAACCCGATGTCGACTCTGGTTTATTACGGAACCTCGATTCCAACCTTTATTCCAAACAACGAACAAAGGAATACGCAAGCAATCACACCCTTGACTACTTGCACGTTGTGGACATGCAAACCCCACATCGTTGGTCTCCTCGATCCCTTGGATGATGACTGCTCCAAGCAATGTGTAGAGTTCCAGCCCTTCGACGTGAAGGCCAGGCTGCAGCAACTCCACCGCCTGCACTGGATCTCGGCAAGCGCTTCTCAACAGAGCACTTCCCCACAATCTCCCATTCGTTCTCTCCACAACTTGAGTTTCCCCTCTCAAAGTGCAGAAAATTAATTGCCATCCCCTTTCCCTGAAGACGCCAGTAGATATATGTACATATCTGCCCATGTTTATCTTGAAGTCCCTAAGATATTCCTTAGATCTAATTTATTTTTATCTCCAAGGATGTTGCCTTATCCAATTCGTCATTGGATATAAGATCCCGAATCTTGCCTAAGATTGTTATCTTCAAGTCGGCTGCACTGCTGGTCTCAAGCTCCACCCATGGCTCGACCAACACTAACAATCGAACACAAGTGTTCCAACCTCCCGGCGTGTGGCAATTTCCTACCAGAATGCCAAAACTCGAGTACCGCTACTCATCGGTACTCGCCATCACATAGGATTGGGTACCACTCCAAATACCGGTATCCAGTTATCGATCATGCTCTAAAGTACTGCTATCGGGTAATTGTCACCAATCCTGGGTACCGGTACTCGCTACCGATAGATGCCCCATGTTGCATCATGTATCAGGACTGCACGTGCTTGATCACACTGACCGCTCAAAATACCGGTAGGCGCTAGTGCTGGCTCTCGGTACAGCTACACGCTACCCGTACCTACTGCAACCCAGTGCCGCTACACGTACCGATCATGCCACAACCCGGTACCGCTAGTTGTTCGGTACTGCTCGACATGCGCTCAGCACTGGTGATTGATCACCCCTCTTGGACATGGGAACCCTAGGAACAACCACCAAATCTAACAGTTCTCCCCCACTAATGAGAGCCGATGTCCTCATCGGAAGGTTAAGTACCTCCCAGTACTTCCCGATCCTCCTCTCGAATTGCCATAAGTCCTTCTCACATTCCCAGCTGGCCTCGCTTCTCGGTTCCCCTCTCCATTTGATAAGATACTCCATCCTCTCATTTGTAGCACCCCGACCGACTCTCCTGTGTTGCGAAATTCTCCCCACCTTCTTCTCATACTGTTGCCAGACAGTTGGTGAAGCTCTCTTTGGACGAGCTTTCTTCGGATTGACCACATCCTCATGGAATGTTTTGAGAAAGCTAATCTGGAATGTGGGGTGGATCTTGTACCTCTCGGGAAGCTTCAACTGGTATGCCACGTTCCCGAATACCTTCTCCACCTTGAATGGACCATCATACTACTGCACCAAGGCCCTGTGCACTTTGGTACTCTTGATCTTCTTCAAGATTTGTGGCATGAGTTTCAGCATTACTTGGCCCCCCACGCTGAATGACAATGGTCTCCTCCTCAAGTTCGCGTATTTCTTCATTCGGCGTGCTACTTTGGCCAATAAGTCCATTGCATCCCCATACAAGTCCTGCTGATCCCTAACAATCCTGTATGCAATTGAACACTTCACTCCATGTCCCTACAGAGCAACCTCTTGTGGTGTTAGAGGTTGATAGCCTATCGCAACCTCGAATGGACTAAGCCCCGTAGCTGAAAAATGATGCAAATTATAACTAAACTGTGCAAAATCAAGAAGATTCAACTAATTCATTTGGTTGGCTGTGACGAAATGCCACAATACTCCTCAAGTAAGGCATTCGTCTTCTCAGTCTGACCATCAGTCTGAGGATGGTTAGAGGTAGAGAACTTCAGCTTGCTACCTAGTAACCCGAACAATCCCGTCCAAAATCGACCTATGAATCTGGCATCTCGATCACTCACCAAATCCGCCGGCACTCCAAAGTGCTTGACCATGTTCCTGAAGAACAAATCAACAGCCTTCTCCGCTGAGCATGCACGTGGTGCTGATGCAAACACGGCGTATTTTGAGAATGATCCGCTACCACCAACAATGAAGACATCCCCTTGACCTTGGGAAAACTTGACACAAAGTCTAACGAAACTGAACTCCACGGCCTCGTCGGTGTGGGTAGGGGCTGCAACAAACCAGCTTCTAGTCTTCATTCCACCTAATCCCGTTGACACACCAAATAGGATCTCACGAAAGTATTTATATCAGCTTCCATCCTAGGCCAATAGTACACTCGTGACATGAGTGCATACATTCAGTCCCTCCTTGGATGTCCTGCCCTTTGGGTATCATGGGACTCCTCCATAAGCTTTCGTTTGAGTCTCCCAGTAGGAATGTATAGACGTCTTCCGTTGGCATAGACTATACCAACATCCAACCAGTACTTACGAATCAGCCCCTCACTGATCCTGTCAACGACCTTTTTGTACTCTGGATGACCCTGTGCTAACTCCCTGACCTGCTTCAGCAACTCAGTTTCTACCTCTGTCAAGGCTGCCACCATCTCCATGTTCTTCCTACTTAGTGCATCCCCCACCTGATTGGATTTACCTGGTTGGTGCAGCCACTCGAAGTCATACTCCACTAGAAACTCTTGCCATCTCGCATGTCGTGGAGATAATTTCTTCTAGGTCTTGAAGAAAGTGTTCGCAACGTTATCCATGATCACCACAAATCTCGGTCCTAGCAAGTACACACGCCAAACCCTGAGACAATGTACTACTGTCAGCATTTCTTTCTCATGTGCAAAATACCTGGTTTTGGTTTCTTTCAGCTTCCAGCTCTCAAAAGCCACATGATGCTCATCCTGCTGTAGTACTCCTTCTACGGCTCGATTTGAGGCATCTGTCGCTGCCTCAAATGGTCAACTGAAATCCGGTAATTTTAGAATCAGTTCAGATGATATTGCTGCTTTCAACTGCTCGAAAGCTTCTTGGCAAGGCTCCGACCATGCCCATGACTGATTTTTCCTCAACAGATCAATCAGTGGTGACACAACATGGCTGTACCCATGTATGAACTTTCGGTAATAGTTGGCCAACCCTAGGAAGCTCCTCAACTCCATCACCCTTGTCGGCTTGGGCCACTCGGTTATGGCTTTCACCTTGGATTCCGACATACGCACCTCACCATGGCCAATCTGATGCCCTAGGAAGCTGATCTCCCTCAGACCAAACTCACATTTCTCCTTTTTCACAAAGAGTTGTTGTTCCCTTAGCCATCCCAATACCTGTTTCACATGACCCCAGTGCTCCTCCTCGGACTCACTTTAAATGACTATATCATCCAAATACAGAACCACGAACTTGTCAATGAAGTCTCAGAACACATCGTTCATTAAGTTGCAAAACGTAGCTGGAGCATTTGTTAGTCCAAATGGCATTACGAGAAACTCAAATGACCCATACCTCATAACCAT
>JAVDBV010000313.1:0-23856 GCA_032619315.1 Piper longum
TATTTGTCATTTAAGAGCAGAATGATAATGATCAAGAGTTATACCAATTTGGCCATGGCTACCACATAGCAGAAAAGACAATTAGGGGCATATACTGTGCATTGCACCACAAATTGGAGGCAACAATTTTTTAGCACAACTCACAAACAAGATGCAGCTGAATTTGACATGTACGAAATCAGTATTGATATCTAGTAACTAGAAAAGATAGTATCAAAAGCTACCAAAAAAATTAATTTACCATAAGGTGCAAGCTACCTCCAACAAGACTCATGCTCAACTTAGACATTCCAAGCATATTGGTTTTCTTTCAAGCCTCCATTGTTGAAAAATGAACTGTAATGAGTATCATATGAAGGCCTTTGTCCGCACAAGTCTACCCTATTGGAAGGCTCACTTTCACTGCCATCAGCAACATGTGTAGGTTTTGGTTGCACAGGGTTTTTCCTAGGTCTCCCCCGTGGTCTCTTCACCTGACTTGTGCCCATAACTTTTGGTGGCCTGTGCCTGCCAATTGCCTTGTGATTCTTTCTTACAAGTTCCAAAGACCGAAGCTAAAAGAGGCTGAGGAGGTAGACCACGCTGCCTCTTTTTTCTATTTGCACCTTTAACACTACCAGAGGACATTTCCAGCCTAGGAAACTGATTACAGGCAGTTTCGTCAAAAATTGACACAAGGAACTTGTTATTGCCTTCATACAAGAAAGCGAGAAGGTCAGCTTGTTGCAAGCAATGTTCCCTTGCAAAATCATCCCAGCCACTTGCAAAGTACATTTTTCTGCCCTTATATTTTAACCTCACATCATATTCACCTCCAAAAGGTCCACACAAAATAGCCTTTTCCGATGCATACATCATATGCTTCACAAAGGATTGGGGTATTTTCTGCAAAGATATCATGTGAGACAAAAAATCAAGTACACAATAAAATATCGCCAGAGAGAATAATTGAACATATATATATAGTAAAATTTAAAAAGTAAAAACATCAAAACAGCATTTTTTCAGGTTTGGCTTGGTAATACACCATCTTTAAAGCAAATACGATCAAAATGTGCTCGGCAAGTCACAAGGTTAGTTCTTTTACCACCGAAGAAAATTATGGAAACATAATTGAGGAAAGATCCATGTTCCAATTTCATTAACTTGCAATATTAAATCCAAGGAATTATCTCTGTGAAAATTACTCTTTTTTACTAAAAAAAATTGCTAACCCTTTAAATCTGCAACTGCAACCAAGTTAATCGCATCGTTAAAAGATCTAACATGATGACCAGTATGGATTAAGCATGCAAGTAAACAGCAACCATGAGTAGATGCTTTCAATTTTCTTAAAGATACAATCTTTAATCGAATTTAGAGATGATAATCACGAAAAATTGACCAATTTTTTGTCAACAACCTAGTTCAAGTAGAGCCAAGGAAGCCAAAGTTCCAGTTTTTATCCATACAACCCAAAGTTTCAATCTTTAGCAACAGATAATACCTCTACGCTAGCATACAAACACAACAACAACAACAACAAGAAACAGATCATGTAGAAGCTCACCAGGCACCGAAACTGCTCGCTCTGGGACACAAACTTCAAAAAGCCACGATTGAAAGAGCTCTCTTGGCGTCCCCTCTTCATCGTCTTCGCCCGCACGTCGATCACCTTCGGTAGAACACGGCACACCGCTCAAGCAACAAGGAGTTAAAACGGGAGCAGTGGTACCAATCTGCAACCACTGCCACCCCCCTCCCCACTGGTAGAGGAGGCATCCCACGGCTAGGCCAGTGTCAGGGACAGCCTGCCATGGCCAGCCAGGTCAATGATGAAGGAAGCGTAGGTTGGATCCGAGAGAGGAGTAGCACCGCAGAGGAAATGTTGGGCAGATGAGGGCGGGAAGGCCGAGGTGATGGAAGCTTGGAAGGGGACAGGCCATGGCCGATTCGATGCGATTTTCTGCGCGGCAAAGTTCGTACTCGTTCCTGCTGACATTTTCGGTTTTTATTTTTATTTTTTTGATTTTGATTTTAACTCGCACCGGCACTCGAACTCGAATTTAAATTAGACGAATAATAACTCAATTTTAATTTAGTTTACATAAAAAATTAATTTCAACTAATTTATATTTTTATAATCATATATATAATTGGGTAAATTGGCCAATTTTACTTAAAATCAGTTAATTTAAATTAGATCGGTGATAATCTAATTTAAAAAATCATGTGAATTAATTAGATTTGAATCAGTCCGTGAATTGGCTGAATTTAAATAAAAAATTATTTCTTTAAGTATATTTATTATAGACAAATTTATGTTCTTATTAAATTAATTATTTATTATTTTATAAAAAATAATATTTTTTTACTTTATTATATTTTTTTTAAGACAATCCCACGAACACAAGACCTTGTACCTACACAATTACCCAATATACTATCTTACAAAAACTAACTCTACCCAATTACTCTCATTAGTATTACCCAACCAATGGATCTTCATTATGGGCTAAAATTTTTTATTATTGGTATGTTTGGGTGGCATGATATTAATGCAAATGAAATAAAAAATTTTAAATAGTAAACTTTACTAAAAGTAACTAAATTTAATATATTTGTTATAAAAGGTATTATTTAATTAATTATTTTTATTTGATTATATCTAAAAAATAAAATAATTATAATTACCTTATGTGTTCACCCATGTGTTCTTTAGTGAGAAATAAATTTGTCCCATTTTTTATCTTAATAAATAAATAAAAAATTCCCTCGTTAGAATGCAGTCACATAAGGTGATTATAATTAATTTGAAAATAAAATATAATGTAAAATTATTAATTTTCTTTAAAATATATTGTATATATACTAATTTAAGGAATTTTTATATTATTTATATTTGTTTATGCTAATCAAATTTATTTTTTTTTTCTTTGTTTTTAGCTGTCAATTTTTTTCCAATAATTCATTAAGGATTAGTGCTATAAGAATACAACAATTATTTGTAAATCTGTCACAAATGATCCGTAACCATTATTCTTTGAAGATTCCAATTCAGATTACCACATTTCAATCACAAAAAACAAATTAAAAAAATTGTTTTTTATGCGAATTATTTTGGGACCGACCGAGTTCGAATCGATTGAATTGGGCCGATTCTCACAAGTTTTATAAGACCGAATTAAATCGGATGAATCGGGCAGAAGGATCCGATTCTCACAGCATTGGCCGAGGCGACCCGGTTGGACTCGAGTCTCAAACCCCGCTCTGGTCGAGGGAGCGGCTTCACTCGTCACCATAGCCGCCACCGCCTCCCCCGGCCGCCGGCGGTGATCAAGAAAGCGAGGTACGAGTTTTCATTTTTCAAGTTCTGATTCTAAAGTTCACTTTTTTATCTGACTAGATACGAGTTTATTGCGTTTCTGGAAGTGTTTGCCTTGTTGAGAATCTTAAAAGAAGGATTTTTTATCTAGTTTGATGTCAAGAGGTTGTAGTTTTTTATATGAAAATGGACTTATTATGTGAGAGTTAGTTGTGCTACTAGTGAAGTGATGTTCTTGTTGCGAATTTGAAAAGACGGGTTATTGATCTAGTTTGCTATTGTATGTTGAGGTTTTTGATCTGAAATGTACAACCAGCAAGACCTTTTTTTTTATAATGTTCTGATAGACATTGGATCACTTGTGGAATATTTGATGGTGAATTGGAGGAGTGCTGACATGGTGATGCCCTGGGCTATTCATTTTGTGGAATTGTATAAAGTGATTCATGTGAAATTTAGTTATTTACTTAATATTATTGTGGTACAAAGTTTTTCAGAACTACTTTGTAAATTTTTTCAGAACAACTTCGGGCAAAGGGGACTATAGATGTGCAGGACCTGTGAGTTAGGTAAAGAAGAGCTGAAGATGAATGGTGCTTTGTGTTAACACTAATTGTCTTACATCTCTATACGAGATGAGTGGTGACTAATATAAATGCGGGGTCTTATGTTCTCTAAAGTAGCTAGTTATTTTAGAGTGAAGCCTATGGACCTATTTTCACACTTTGGTTTTCCTTTGAACTGAATATTTGGAAATTTATAGGGATTACGTTATGATGGCAGTACCAGCTGGGGGATATTCATAGTTGTTGCTGCTTGTCACTAATGTTTTGTGACTTGATTTATATATAAACATGTATTTATTCGAAACATTTGTGTTTTTGGTAGAATGAAACTTTCTCTTGCAGGTGGGTATCATTTCTTTGATAGAAGCGAAATTTTTCCGTTTTCTCAAGTTGTGGGTGTTGGTCTTAAAGCTCGTGCTGAAGCTGAAGGCCGTTTGCATTATCTGAAACTGGGCTACATCCATGAAGTTGAGCTGACAGTACCTCCTGCTGTTAGGGTTTTCTGCTTCAAACCAAACCTAATTTGTTGCACTAGATTAGATAAGTAGAGAGTCCACCAATTTACCGGTGCTGCTCGCAGCTGCAAGCCCCCTGAAGAAGTCTACAAGGGAAAAGGTATATTGTACATTGATGAGGTTATGAAGAAGATACAAGGAAAGAAATCCAAGTGAATATTTTCTCCTTGTATTTTTTTTACTTCAAACTTATTAGTGAAGTTCTGTAACTGATCTTGTTGAACTTTTTCGTTGTTGCATTTGTTTATGACATGTCATCTTCTTTGACCTTAGGTTTATTCAAAATATAATAACTTGTAGATTATTCACCAATACAAAAAGGAAAACCACTTGTGGTGACTGCTAATCTTGGATGCTAATCGTTTTATCCTTCTCAGGGTTTAAGTAGTTTTACCCATTAACTGCCATTTTTATTCAATTTTCTCAGGAAACGTATCTTTTAACAGCTTTTTTGGTTGTATATCCTTGATTTTCCCCTTCTTTAAATTTATCTATACTGAAAGGGCTTCATGCTCGAAGGCAGAATTTATATGGGTTCGGGATTAGCTCTGATGTGAAATTTACTCGGAAATTTCTGCGTTACTCTTTTTGTGCTATAAGAAAGGGTGTGAAGTGTGAATCGTAAAAGAAAAGCTCTGAATGATAATTATGATTTCTTCAAATGCTCTTTTTTTGTTTTGTTTTGTTTTTTTTTCTTCTCAAAGCTCCGTCAACATTAGCATTTAACAAGGGGATAATAGCCGCCCATTCATATATGCTAAATAGCATTTACAACTTAAACAAGGAGATAATAGATTGACCGCATGCCGAGTAATACTTGACGACTCATAAATTTTAAAACCCAATAAACTCTTGACATGCAACTGTAAGTTGCCTTGACAACAGGATGAGTGCTATCATTTCTGATAAAAAATTGCTTGCATGTTACAAATTTTATCAGGTCTTACACCCTTACAATCTATAATAAGGTGTTTGGATGGTCTTTTTTTTTCTTTCATTTCTAAAAAAAATTGTTAATAAATAAAATTCTGTATTAATTTTATTGTATGCAACAGAAATTTAAATTGTTTTTACAGAAAACAGAAAACAGAACACAGTTAACGTTAGAGCTGAATGACATAGGATGTGTTTATAAGATGCGAGTGTTGCTTTTACATTTAATCGACAAATTTTAGTTTGGTACCAAAAATTGCCATTTTAAATCAGGTTTTTATTATGTCGAATATTAAATAAAATCAAATTTAATTGAAATCGCCCTTCATTGAAGGTAGGGTAGCATGTCATTAAATCAAAGTTAATCAAACTTTAAAAGACATATTTACCCCAATCAAACTCGTTGACTACAGTGAGTCAAATCAACTCTTCGTCCAAGCTTAAACTTAACTAAAGTACAAAAGAAAATTTTACCCTAATTGAACTCATTGAATATATTAAGTCAAATTAAACTCTCAACCCAAGCTTAAACTTAGTTGTGCTATAAACTAAAAAAGCTTAAACTCACTGAGTAAATTGAGTTGAGTTGATTCAAACCTTCAACCCAAAATTTAACTTAATTGAACTAAAAAGGAACGTTTTATCGTGATCAAACTCATTGAGTACGGTGAGTCAAATAGAGTTTTCAATCCAAGCTCAAACTTTAATATGTTATACACTCAGTATATTGAGTCAAATCATGGATCTAAATACCTATCCATTATCATACTATTATATTTAGTTCAATCGGGTTAAAAGTGAGCTCAGGCATATTTTAAAATTATAAATAAAATATTTTATTAAATATTAAAAATATATCTTATCATTAATATTTTATTAAACACAAGTTAAAATACCCAAAATTTTTATATTAAAAAATCACACTAGATATAATGATAATACATATCGTCTAAAATCATTTATTATGGTAGGGTATTTATAAAAATGATTTGCAGACGTTATTTAGCAACGTTTTCAACCCACATTATTATAATATTATTTAAGTTAAATTTTTTATACTATAATTAATACTTATTTTTATTTTTATTAACGTAGTTGATGAACGATGGTGATTCTCGGGTGTGTTATGGCTACGGGTCAAATCAAACATTTGGGTTAAGGTGGGTGACTCGATCGGGTCGACTCTCCGTTCAAACCACGGGCCAACGATACCAGCCCAACAGCAACGCCTCTTGCCCGCCCCGAGAAGCGTACAGCCGAAGCGGCGCCGCTCGGAGGTCGCCGATCGCCACTCCGTTGTCTCTCCGCCGTTTCCCTGCCGCTGACCTAGGCCCTCCACCGCCGCCCGAGGCCGGGAAAGTACCAATCTCTCCCGTCCTCCTCCTTCCCCTACCTAGACCGCCGAATTCCCCCTTTTTTTCCGAGAAATTCCGTGTATACGGCTTGCAATACGATGCCAGTTGATGTTTTTGTTGTTCCGTTGCAGGTGGACGGCCATGGAGACTCAGGAAGACGAGGGACGAGGTCCAGGGGACCATCACGTCAAGCACGATGGAGAGGTTTGGCCTCTTTTTTTGAGTTTTTTTGAGTGGTTTTATTGTTTGTGAAAACATTGAATCTGAATTGTATGGAGTATTTGTGTGAATTTGATTTTTTTTTAGGAGACGCTTGCTCGGCAGGAAGAGAATAAGAAGTCGATTGAGGCAAAGATTGCTCTGCGTCAAAGCAATTTGAATCCTGAAAGGCCCGGTTGGTGTTTTTCAATGGGAGTTTTTTTTTTTTTTTTTGGTTAAAACATTTGACGCCATTACATGGAAGAATTGAAGGGATAATTTGCTATGGACGCATTTCTTAATTATTGTATATTTATGGAATGTTCTGTGCTTTAATCTCTTCTCTTCGTGTTATGCATTCTGGATTTCTTTCACCTGTATAAGTTTGACGCGAATGATGCGGAACGGAAAGTGGAATTTAAGATAAGGAAAGAGAAAGTAGGAATTCAGGAGAGGAAAATACAGTAGTGGAGGACGACAAGCTTTGAAATCAGTCAAAGCGATAATTTTAATTCCTTTGTTTACCTGTGAAATTCAAGGTCATAATAATATATAGAAGCATAACACCTGGTAATGTAAGGAAATACTAAACAAAAGTCGAATTAGGAGGACACTGCTAAAACCTCAAACTAATGATATAATAGCAAATAAGATTTGTTTTTTATATATTCTTATACATTCTTATTCTATAGAATCTGTCCTGCTGGATACATATAGAACCTGCCCTGCATCACTGTTATTTGTGATGGGAATCCGTCTACATAAATTTTTCTTTCTTTCTTTTTTCTTTTTTATTTTAGGAAAGGAAAATTCTATAACTAAGCCAATTATTACATTTTAATCTGGCAGCTCAATATTTTTTGGATGACGTGATGTCATTATTGAGTTGGCTTGGGTATAACTTGTAAATTTGCATGTTCACAGTGGACTTATTCACGAAATTGCTTTGTTTCAGTTGCTGTTTCTCAGATTTTAATTAATGTGCCTGTTCAAAATATATCTATATGTTTTGCATCCTGTTGAGTCATGGTTGTTGGCGGATCCTGTTGACAGATTATGTATGTTTAGGAATGGAAGTGTTACATCAAGTTTTAGGGCCAGTTGAATTGAGATGTGATTTTACCTTATGCAAATTTGGCTGCAGATACTGGATTTTTTAGGACATTGGACTCTAGCATTAAACGCAACACAGCTGTAATCAAGAAGCTTAAACAAATAAATGAGGAGCAGAGGGAAGGACTCCTTGAAGATTTGAAGAGTGTGAACTTGAGCAAATTTGTTAGCGAAGCTGTGACTTCTATTTGTGATGCAAAGCTCAGGACATCAGACATTAATGCTGCTGTTCAGGTGTTTTCTCTTCGATATGATCTTATTGTGTTCAGTTACTTGTCTTGCATTTCATTTTTTAGAATGGTGCAAAACTCTGTCCTGAAATTGATGAGAAAAAACGTTAGTTCAATAGATAGAAAAATCAATTGGAGAACATGCTCATATTGGTCCCTTTACTACACGCTTTTCTTTTGTTGAGCTAATCCATTTAACTCATTCACGTTTTGTAGATATGCTCTTTGCTTCATCAAAGGTACAAAGATTTTTCTCCAAGCCTTGTCCAGGGGCTTCTGAGAGTCTTCTTTCCAGGAAAATCTGGAGATGATGTAGATGCAGATAAAAATATGAAAGCAATTAAAAAAAGAAGCACTTTAAAGCTTCTCATGGAGCTCTTTTTTGTTGGGGTTGTTGATGATGCAAGTATTTTCGTTACTGTCATCAAGGATCTTACTAGCTTAGAGCATTTAAAGGACAAGGATACAACACAGATGAATATGTCACTTGTTGCCAGTTTTGCACGCCAAGGAAGAAGTTTCTTAGGACTATCTCAGTCAGGACAAGAAGAAGAGGTACAACTTGTGAAATCTGCTTGCCTGGCAGACATAAAATGTCTGTCGCAGGAATTATGTTTAATTCAAGATATTTACCTTGAATTATGCTGTAATACAACTCTTACTCAATTTGGAGAACTTCAACAAGTTTCGTTTTAATAAAAAATTATTGACTAAATCAAGCGCAAGCTTTTTTTTATCTGTTTATTAGTGTATTTGTTTGGTGCATATATAGTCTGGAAATTAGAATGTAGTCTAGGATAGACCTTTTTTTTTTTTTTGCAAATTTCAATAATGCTTATTAAGTTATTATTTACTAATGTGCACATAAGTTAAAAAGTTATGTCTTCAATTATTGTTGACTTTTGAATTTTAGAAAAGTAGATAAAATTACCAGGTTTGAATCATCCACCAGTAGTCAAGAGACTGCACCAATCTTTTTTTTGTTGGCATGTTTAGAAGAGGTATATGATAAATTGTGATGATATGGAATCTTTACCTCATTTCTTTCTACTGAGGGAAGGTCATCAAAAATATATATTAGCTATCATGTTTTTGCATGGGTTAACGTTTTAGTTACCTACCCAGCTTGCCTTGGGGAAGGTGTAGATGATGCTGATTATGATAGCAACATGTTATTAGCTTGGTTAACTTGTTTTAAGCCATTAATCATGTATATGTGACAATTTGTATTGATTCTTGCCTTAATATTTTTATGCAGTTCTTTAATGGCCTTAATATCACGATTGATCAAAAGAAGCTGTTTAAAAAGGCAATTTATTCTTATTATGAAGCCTCCACTGACATTCTTCAATCTGAGCACGCTGTAAGATCTCAAATCTCCTTTGTCTATAGTTGTCTTGTTGTCCATACATTGGGTAAATGTTCTTATTGAGCTGGCATGATGGCCATAGTTTTCCAACTGGTAATTTACTGTAAGATTTGGCCTTCATTGCAGTCAGCATTCATATACATTTCAAATCAGACAGCTTTCTATTATATTAATTCTTGGTGTTCTCTGCAACAGTCATTACGCCAGATGGAGCTTGAGAATGCCAAAGTTTTGAATGCCAAGGGTGAGCTTAGTGATGAAAATGTAAATGCTTATGAAAAGCTTAGAAAATCGTTTGACAATTTGTATCGAGGAGTATCTTCGTAAGTTACCCTTCATGTGCTACTCTCTACTCGTTGTTTCATTTCCTATTTCTCAATTACATAAATGAGTTTTTATTGTAATTCACATCATATTGGACACTGGTATGATGCCACTATTTACCGTAAAAAAATCTGTTGAGGAAAATGATTGAGATCTGATACTTTCTTGTTTCTGTGATTAACATTTTAAAACTCTGATTCTCTTGCTGTGTGATAGAAGGTTAAAGTGATCATCTGGTGACAAGTTAATTTAATAATTATGGTTTGAAGGGTGATCACAATTGATATTGGCTGATATTGGTTTAGTTACAATTTGCTTTGCTCATGCACTTGTGACATATATAGTATGTGCAGTATACTGCTTGTGTCTTTGCAAAGTGGATGACCATGTTTACCTGGGACATTATATTTTTTAATATTATAGAAATACCAAGTGTAAATTTTAGATGGTCTAACAACTTGTCTCAAAAGCTTAATCTGTTAGGAAAATGAACCACTAAATATTTACTTCAACACTCTCGTTCATGTGGAGACAAACTTTTTAAGGGTTAGCCGGTGGACAAACACAAATATGGGGCAACTAGTCCATTAGTCATAATATGGGGCAAATTAATATTTTTCCAGGCATATATTGCCAAGGAGATTTGAACCCTAGACCTTTGGCTCTGATACCATGTAAATTTTAAATGGTTTAATTACTTGTGTCAAAAACTCGAGTTGGTAGAAAAGGGAACTACTCAATATTTACTTCAACAACAAGAATATTGCAATAAGTCTTTAGCAATGATTTCTTTGACTTCATAGTATGAAGTATTCTGAATTTAGTATGAAATGTTATTGCATGGAGTAGGATGATAAGTACTTTCAACTCTGACCTTTCACATTTGATAGATTATATTATAATGATAATGTATAGGAAATTTATGGAGATCAGTCAATTCAAACAATAGATGCTCAAATGCGCATCTTCATTTTTGTTTGCAGCAGGAAGCCAAATGTCCTACCCTGCTTGTCTATTTTCTTTAATTACCTTTGTGGTCCTCTATTTTGTATATATCTGAGTCCTAATTTTATTTGCCTTCAAGAACTCCCATTGTAAGATTGTAATAATTTAATCTGAGGCTATTATGTCTTTGAGAGTGAAGCTAATATGGGATCATCTCCTCATAATAGGACTTAGTTAGTGAGGAAGTTTATGCTTTGATAATAGGACTTTTTCTTGATATTTTTGCTCTTGTTTCATGTTGCATCATGTTTTGGTCATGGTTTTTTTTTTTTATTGTGGAACAACTGAGTTAAAGTAGCAGTCAGGCGATATGTTCTTGAAGGATTACATAATACATTGGTTTTTTTCTGTGGTGAATAATTGTTTTTTATCCTTTAACTTACAGTTTGGCAGAGGCACTTGACATGCAGCCTCCTGTAATGCCAGAAGATGGTCATACTAGGGTTACAACTGGAGAAGATATTCATTATTCTTCTTCTGGTAAAGATGTATCTGCTGTGGAACCAATATGGGACGATGAAGATACTAGGGCATTTTATGAATGCTTACCTGATCTCAGGTTTGAATTTTAGCTGATTTTATATGTTCACATGAATAATCAAATAGTAATAAGATCGTTGTTTCAGTGCAAAGCCCATTGCACATTGTTAGCACGTATTTTTGTTTTTTATTTGATCCTTCAAGGTATTTAGATAGAAGCACAAAAACTGGGAGCGAACAGTTACTTACCTCTATATGTTATTTTTCATTTTAGAGCGTTTGTTCCTGCTGTGCTGTTGGGGGAATCAGAGCCAAAAACTGCTGAACGTCCTACTAAGGTAGGAAGAAATGTGGGTTTTAGTTGTTGCACCTGAGTCTATTACTGTCACTAACACTGTTAAGCAGATGCCATTAAAAAGTTTGAGATGGTGATCTGCATGCCTTTTACATTAATGTGTATTGAGTTGTTTTTTGGTTTCCATCTTCTGGATGCACAATAACTTAGTTGTATTATAATGAAGAATTTCCTTAGCTGAATATCTGATTCCATGAAGGTAGTCTTCTAGGAATTTTTTTTTAGATAAGATGACTCCTCTGGATATTGAATGTTATAGTTAAGATTATTGTATGCATGAAATGCTTTAAAAAGAGTGAGGTTAATAAGCTTGGAATTTTTGTTATTTAAAGATGATTAGTTCTCCAAGGAAAAAGCCTTAAATCCGATACTTAAAATTTTACATGATCGTTATTTTTTTCAATGCTGCATTTAGTAAACAACTGGCTGTAGTTTTGCCATTTGTTTTTGTTTGATGTCTGACAATTACCTTTTTAACTAGGATGCAACTTCAGAAGGTGACCATGTTGATGTTGGAGAAGTACCTGCCGACTCAGATTCATCACCTGATGGAAAGGCCAGTGAAAAGGGGAAGAGCAAAGAGGATAGTGACAAGGAAAAGATGAAAGATCTTGACAAGGGGAAGGACAAGGAGGCTGAAAGAAAGGGGGAGCTGGAGAAGGAAAAACCTAAAGCTCATGATGGCCCAAATTTGGATGGTTTATTACAAAGACTCCCCGGATGCGTGAGCCGTGATCTTATTGATCAATTAACTGTGAGCATTTTGTAAAGTGACTCTTCATTTTTCGTGAGATCTTTGTTTTAAAATATTTGAATAGATACTTAATGGAAGTAGTGTCACTTTTTCAGGTTGAATTTTGCTATTTAAATTCAAAATCAAGTCGGAAGAAGCTTGTACGTGCTTTGTATAATGTCCCAAGGACCTCGTTGGAGCTACTGCCATATTATTCTCGCATGGTAGCGACACTGTCCACATGTATGAAAGATATTTCTTCTACACTCTTGCAAATTTTGGAAGAGGAGTTCAATTTCTTGATAAATAAAAAGGTCTATCACTCCTGATGGTTGTTTTCTGCATATATTATTTGCAAGTATTTTTCTCTAAAGTAACTTGTATTTTGTAGGATCAAATGAACATTGAAACAAAGATAAGGAATATCAGATTTATTGGAGAGCTATGCAAGTTTAAAATTGCACAACCCGGACTTGTGTTTACTTGCTTGAAGGTGATTGTTTCACTGTCTTTATTTAATACTAAAAGTGTACGATTGTTCACCTTCATGATTTGCAGCTAAAAGTTGATTTTTTTTTATAATTAAGTTGATGCTTCTGGTTATTATCTTAATAGAATTGCCAAGATGGGTATCATCATGGTTCATAGTGGAACCATATTTCCTTTCCTTTTTTCCTTTTTTCTTCTTCTTCTTCTTCTTCTTCTTCTTCTTCTTCTTCTTCTTCTTCTTCTTCTTCTTCTTCTTCTTCTTCTTCTCTGCTCGTGTATTGCTGGTCCCAAGCTCAGGCCATGGACAAAGGAGGAGGGTAGCGTCATGCCATCAAAACTTTGTCATTTGTAATCACATGGATCCTAGTTTAGGATCCATGCCCCAATGCTTTTTTGGGTATTAGGCGGAAGGAAAAGAAGAAGGATGATCAGAGGAGGAACTAGTTGAATATGTGTGAAAGCCATATAAGCAAATTACTACCAAGTTTATATCAATAATCAACTCAAAACCTATTTGCAATGGAGATTGGAGCTTGGAAAAGGGGGAAGGGGCTTGGATCTTGATGTCTTCTTTGATGCCCTTGGTTATTGAGAGACTCGTCACAGATGAGGAGGGATTGGATGACTGGGGAGAAGTGATTGGGAGTCTTGGATCTTGACTTCTTCTTGGATACCTTGGCAGAGTGATTATGGTGTTGAGGAGAATTCTATAATAATTTCAATTGTGGATGAGTCCTACTTCTGGGGTACCCTTTTATTTCTGGATTTTCCAACCTAGTTCTTGCTGAGATTGTGGTATCACTGAAAGTACAAGAGGTCATTGAAACCCAGAAGAGGCTGTTATGAATTATTGGAGGTGGATAGAACTGGTCCATGGAAGGAGTGAGGCTGGATATGGCAAAGTGGAAAATGCTGGATGAATAGATTTAGTGGTTACATAAAACAGTAACAGGACAACAAAAAACTGTTGTTGGCGAATATGGAAGTATAGAATTCAGCTGGTGGAGTATAATACTTAACATTTATCTAAATGTCATCGTCGTGGACGAGGTTTTTACCAATTTAGAATTTCTCCTTGTTTCATTTACACTTGGAATATGGCCCTTTGGATAGGAAGGAATATAGAAGTGAATTTATTTTGTCTCAAAGACATCTATGTATATGTTTGGATGACCTTCCTATCTTTTTTTACTTGCAATATAGTTCCTTTTCAATATGGCACATATATTTATTTAAAATAATCTTTATATATGTTTTAGTGCCAGGCGCAGACTTGTGTTTGTTCAATCTTGTATCTTTTCTCTAGTAATGTTTGAGCCTGCTTCCTTATCTTAAATGTGGTTTTCATAATGGTCAGGCATGCTTGGATGATTTTACTCATCACAATATAGATGTCGCTTGTAACCTCTTAGAGACCTGTGGAAGCTTCTTGTATCGTTCACCTGAAACTACAATTCGTATGGCGAACATGCTGGAAATTTTGATGCGTTTGAAGAATGTAAAAAATTTGGACTCACGTCACAGTACTCTCGTCGAAAATGCTTATTACTTGTGCAAACCTCCTGAAAAATCTGCTAGGATTTCTAAAGTTCGCCCACCTTTGCATCAGGTATCTTTATTTTTATTTTTACTCCTTAATGACAGTGGTATCTAATTTTTTATTTGGTGGTTACCTTATTTTTATGATTGAGGTTTTCATGAATCATGATGAAAGAAAATAAAATCTTTACTATATTCAACCTTTTTGTGGTTTGTGCAGTATATTCGGAAGTTGCTTTTCTCAGATCTTGACAAAAACATGATTGAGCATGTTCTAAGGCAGCTTCGAAAATTGCCCTGGTCCGATTGTGAGCCATACATACTAAAATGCTTTTTGAAAGTTCACAAGGGAAAGTACAGTCAAGTTCACCTTATTGCTTCACTTACTGCTGGTCTGAGCCGCTATCACGATGAGTTTGCTGTGGCTGTAGTGGATGAGGTTTGTGCTGATTTATAACCTCTTTTTTTTTTATGAGTGCAACCAGATCACAAAGTGGTTTTATGCTGTGGAGTCTATTAATTTTACTAATTGTTTTTAGAAATGTTATTATTATTTTACATGCAATTTTGCTGTATGGTGGGTAAATGCTTAATCATGCTATGTAATGTACAATAAGTTGGATCTATGATTATCACTATAATAATGGTGTGGATTATTTTCTCACCTTTTGTGTATTTTTACTTGCGTTGACTTTTGTGTGTTTAGCTTGTTTTGTATGTGAATACTTAACCGTAATATGTTTTTCTTCATTTTAGCTCCTGGAGGAGATCAGATTGGGTTTGGAGTTGAATGATTATGGGATGCAGCAGAAGCGTCTGGCACACACACGGTTCTTAGGAGAGTTGTATAATTATGAGCTTATTGAATCTTCTATCATATTTGAGACGCTGTACATGATTCTTGTTTTTGGGCATGACACTCCAGAGGTAAGCATATTATTCTTTTTGTTTTTTTCCTGTAGTTTAGTCGTTTATCTTATCTGGGAGTTACAAGTGGTAAGGCATATAAAGTGCCATAACTTTTGGATAACCAATAGTTTTTTGACCTGTGGAGTACTGAATTAGTACTTATATTTGGTATCATTACATCGATGGACGATTTGCCAATTATACATGTAGGAATCAGTATTTGAGTTTGCAGTTGTATTTCTGTAAAATACATCAATGCTTTGTCCGTCTAGATCTTTAAGGTATATAACTTGATAGATGTGCTGTGTTGTCCTAGTATATGTCACACTTGACATATAATAGAAGGATTTATTTGATAACAAGGGGCTCCATTCTACGGTAGATTGTGGTCTCATATTGACCATAAGTATTATGTTACTTTGGGGCTTGGGGACACCTTGTTCTGGAAGAAATTTATAAGTGAGAAAAGGAGGGGTGGGGACATCTTTTGTTTCTATTGCCATTTTTTTTCTGTTTTCCTTTTTTAAATGTAATATTATCCTATTTTTGTTGCTGAGATATGTTAATACAATTTTGGTATATCTATTATTATTCTCTATTTATATTCAGGGAATTTGACTCTTTTATTTGTTCTTTTTTTTTTCTTATATAATTTCTAAAGCAAGACATATTGGATCCACCAGAAGACTGTTTCCGCATCAGGATGGTTATTATGCTTCTGCAGACATGTGGTCACTATTTTGATAGGGGGTCTTCTAGAAGGAAGCTCGACAGGTTTCTGATATATTTCCAAAGATATATACTCAGCAAAGGGCCACTACCTTTGGATATTGAGTTCGACATTCAGGTGGGTTGTGTTGACAGCGCATATCCATGTGTCCCATATCCATGTTTTATTTTCAGGTCTCCTCATTTTGGTTTTCAAATCAGGCAAGAACTACTTTCATGATTTTGGCATCAATATTTTGTGTTATTAAAAATTTCCAAAGTTACAAGTAGAGCATAAAACTTTTCATGTCATGGCAAGCTATCCTTGAGTATTTTAAACCTGTTCAAGTCTCTTTTGACGTAGAAAATGGGATGAATGATTCTGCCAAAAATGAATTGGTTGGGTCTAATCGTCATTCTTCTTCTCTTGATTTTAGAGAATTGCCTGCATAGCCTTTTCGTTTGACCAATATGCATGCCAATAAAAAGGAGGCAATAGGCTTGTATTGGCACATGTATGCTTTTTTATTTGCTTAATATTTTTTATATAATTGCAGGATCTATTTTCGGAATTACGTCCAAATATGACTCGATATTCATCTGCTGAGGAAATGAATACTGCATTAATTGAATTGGAGGAACATGAACGCAATGTCGCTACCGAAAAAGGTACACATGAAAAGGGCATTAGTGAATCACAAAAAACATCTGCTCAGATTACTGCCGCGAGCAGTTCTTCAGATGCTCAACAATCAGTCCTGAATGGTATTGAAGAAAATGGCGGATTGCATGGAGATATAGAGTATAACACTGATTCAGAGAGTGACAGCATTGATGTGGAAGGTGGCCACGAAGATGATGAGCTTCTGTATGAGGATAAGTCTGATCCTCATGATGATGGTTGTGACAGTGGGGATGATGATGTTGGAGGGCCAATTGGCTCTGATGAAGAGGAAGATGTGCTAGTGAGACAGAAAATAGTAGAAGTAGATCCCCAGGAGGAAGCAGACTTTGATCGTGAATTTAAAGCTCTTATGCAGGAGAGTCTAGATTCAAGAAAGTTGGAGCTGCGTGGGCGACCTACCTTGAACATGATGATTCCTATGAATGTGTTTGAAGGATCCAGGGATAATGGGAGGGCGTTGGAAGGTGAGAGTGTGGATGAAACATTGGATGAAGAGAGTGGTGGAAGTAACAGGGTTCTTGTTAATGTCATTGTGAAGAAAGGAAACAAGCAGCGGACAAAGCAGATGTTCATACCAAGTGATTGCTCGCTCGTGCAAAGCACAAAGGAGAAGGAAGCAGCAGAATTAGAAGAAAAACAAAATATAAAAAGACTCGTATTAGAGTACAATGATAGGGAGGAAGAATATAATGGTGGAACTGGAACCCAGCCAATAAATTGGGCTCAAGTTGGAGGTAGTCGCCCGTTGGGTCGCATGTCATGGGATGGATCAGGGAGAACTGCGACACGACCGCGGCATCATTCATCTGGTGGATTGTATGGAAGAAGAAGATGAATGTTTACCAGTTTAGAGCAGGCCGGTTATTCATTCACTAGCAAGATATGGTATGCAGAGATCAAGAAAAGAAGCAAGAGAAGGAAGATCTTGCAGTTATTTAATTGAAATGTGGATCCATGGAAACTGAAGATACAAATTTAGATGAGGAAAGACATATGGCGCTGAAGTTAGTACGCACCTTGTACAGTGTTGTACTCTATGGCTCTTGAAAACCAGTGTGCTTCATAGTTATTTTCATAAGAAATGAAGATCAAGATTGTCAAGCTTGCGTGGTTTACGTAATTGTGCATTGAGTTCTTGGGGTTATCTGCACCAGTACTTGGGCATCTTAGGAGGGCATTTCCCGGGCTTCATGACGCCTTGCAAACTTTTATTCAGCAAAGGCACCTTACACAAGTTGGTAATGGTTGAAATGTGATTTTGTATGCAACTAATCATGTCAGTCATTGAGTCAATGCATTTCATTTCCGTATTGTATAAATGCATTACAAGTGCCATGTTATTTTGTGAAATCATGCCCACCGTGGATTAAACGACCCACATAAATATCAATATACATGGCATAAGGTACGTGAGCATGAATTTTTGAATTATCATGTGGATGACATAACCAATTTTATGCCACTTTGCAATGCTTTGTCGTCTGCTTTGCATAGACCGGCAATCTTTGCGTTGTAATAACTGTGAGTTTGTTTTTAACATTAGGTTAAATTGATAAAAATATCAGCTCATCAAATGTTTACCAATTTATTTAGTAATTCAAATGTTTTGAAAAATAAATAAAATTGTTGTTATCATCTACTTGTCCTTGTGAGTTCTGTCCTTGTAAGCCTTGTAATTTAAAGGTTTGTGTCAATTTGGATCGATGTACGACCATTCTCGCAAGCGGAAACCATATTTTTTTCATAAACGTGGCCTGCATTTCGTTTGATTTATTGTAATTCTTCTTTCCACTCTTTCCCAAGGTTGAGATATGATAAAATTGTCCGGGTTGTATGCAGGCTCAAGTTAGATCCC
Organism: Piper longum; assembly: GCA_032619315.1. Lineage (NCBI taxonomy): Eukaryota > Viridiplantae > Streptophyta > Magnoliopsida > Piperales > Piperaceae > Piper > Piper longum. Next base: position 18,666 of record JAVDBV010000313.1, read on the forward strand.
AATCTTTTCCGTTAAAATAGTATAATCGGAGATTGAAACCCAATAATAACAGGTCAGGCTAACTCGAAGTAATTAATAACTAAATACTAGAAAAAAAAACTCTAAATTCTTTGCTCTTACAAATAAAACTATTGAACCAAAATTTCTAGGAGTATGCACGCTTACAATTCCAACTAGAATATATAACTATAATCATCCAAATAATGGAATGCGTCCTATGCATCACCATATTATTGAGAATAGTAACCCGATGCTTGACAAATTCAGACACCGGCATCACCGCAGATACTCATATTGGCCAAGTAAAATGCTATAAGAAAGAAGATATTAATCTAAGCAGAGGTGAGGAACACTGGAGAATTTTGGCCATGTGTCAAAAGTTTCTTAAAAATTTTGTTTATATATGTTCCCTCATCAAATTTCACAATTTGGGCCAGATAGTCACTCTAAGGAAGAGCAGACTTGAGGGACTTGGTGAAGGCTTCAAGATTCTTCAAGCCTTCTTCAGAAGAAGATGATTCTCCCAACACTTTTACCATGGCACTTCCTACAATAACGCCATCTGCTCCCCATCCTGATACCTGCCAGAAGTCATAACCAAGAGAGTCCACTTTAATTAACCATATTTTACACCATCACAAAACCATGAAAAACATATCAAGGATTTTCTATCCCACCAGTTTCACATGTTCAGGTTTTGATATGCCAAAGCCAACTGCCACAGGCTTGTCTGTTACCTGAAGAAGTTAATGAAATACAATCAGTACAAGCTTGGTAACTATGCAAGCAAAAGAAACATGGCATGGATATGGTAAAAATTAAGGAGCTTTTCAAAAACTAGTGAAACGTGCAACCCAGTACATTTGCTCGGCAAAACGGAAAGAACTAGAGACTCGGCAAACATAAAAATGAAAACGTTTGCTCCTTGATTTTAGGCATTTCACATGCAAAGTCTTTCAATAAACCATAGCGTATAGGTTGACAAGGGGACATTGAAAATAGCATCAAACATATAATTTCGGGTTTTATTCAAATACTTTAAAAAAAGCCTTTAACCCGGGCAACCAGTTATAAGTACACACCCACAATATAGAATCAGTTTTAGTGATACTATAACATCATACCATTTCCACCACTGTGGAGAAGACAAAACGATTTCAGTAAATTAACAGCTAAAAGCAGACAATGGATATGAAGCAAACAATTGATCAAAATCAGCAAAAAGAATGCACCTTTTTAATCTCCTGAATAAGTTTCGGAACTTTATCGCTCATGGAAGCTCGGGCACCTGTGACACCAACTGAGCTTACCTATTCATGCACACCGGATAACTCAAAATGAATGAACAGAAAATGTTTGTTGAAGCATATATCAAATCAATAATGATTTTTTTTCGCCATTCGTTTGTAATTTATTATCTAAAAAGAACACTCATTTCTCAAGTTAAAGTTTAAATTATACCAGGTAAATGAACCCTTCAGAAGCTTCAACAATAGCCTTCATTCTTTCCGGGGGAGTAGTGGGGGTTGTAAGTAGTATCTAAATTAGCAAAAAAATAGAGACCACCATGTTAGTCCACCACAAGTTGAATACTCCCATTTAATAACTGTGATTCACAACTTAATTTTTGAAAAGCGGTGAAAGTAGGTTATTGTTTCATGAATTGTTACTTTAAGTACACTGGCAGCATAATGCAACTGACATTGAATGAAGTCTGATCCAAAACTTCAACAAAAAGAATACATAAGCCCATTTCTCATTTCGCTAGGTTTTACTTAATTTATATTTCAACTGAAAAGAGATAAGAGGGAGTTAAACATCAAATACAACTGAGGAACGGATAATCAGTCTATTACAGAAATAAGTTGGTATTGGCGTACGGCCTCTTAAGTAACTCATTTTGGCTGAATGTGTATTTACATAACAGCCCAATCCAAACGCAAAGAAGTAATATTTAAGCACTTGGTAAATTATGTGCAGAAAAAAGTTTGCAAAAACCTGAAAGGCTGAAAGCTAGAAAAATACCAACTCAATTCCATTTTTTGGGGCTTCTTTTCTCAACAAATTAGTCTCCTCCAAAGGAACATCAGGCACGATAAGTCCTACATGAAGAAATCATCAGAACAGAAAGCCTACTAATTGTAATATGTTACCTGAAAATTGCTGATAATATTTTCTTATAAGTCTAATCTGAAACTAAAGTATATAATTTCCTCCTTGCATGAGTCAAAGCTCACTTTCTACCATTGTTTTCACAGGCATAAAAAGCCAATTAACCAATGTTATTTTAGAATAAACCAACTTAGAACAGCTCCTGCTAAGAATGTTAACTTTATGTGGTTACTGATTGTTTTGGGGCAGTGGACCGTCACTATATTACACCAATAGTCGATTTAAATAGAGAACATCATTCCAATGAAGCACATAGCAACATCTATAATTTCATTTATCGTTATCATCTACATATTATCCCAAATGGCCCGGTGTTGAAGTCATGCTAACATCTATAAAACATTAACAAACAATAAACTAGGTCAGCACAAGCATATTACCATGCACTCCAACATCTTCTATGGTAGCCATAAACCTACCGATACCTCGCTTCAGTATTGGGTTGTAATAAGAAAACAGTGCAATGGGGCATGACAACTGAGGAACAACCTGTAAAACTAAGACTAGTAAACAAACATATAACTTCATTGCCCCAAGAACACAACAAAGAGCAAAATGGCATGTACATAAAACTTAATCATCAAGGAAAAGATCATATACACTATACACTCATACCCTTTTTAACATTGATAATATACCATCAAGATTGACTCCTTTCGCCAATGCATGGGTAGCAGCAGCCTGAAATTGATATGACACAAACAAGAGTAAAAAGAAGAGTAACCATGACATATTAACATGTGCTTCTTGACAATGTAAAAAAAAGTCTAATGTGTACTTGCACGAATTCTTCTGAGTTGGTGGAGAAGAACATGGATAGAGGCTGTGCAAAAGGATATGGACGTTTAAGCTTTGAGCCTTAACATAGTTTATGAATATCAGAATACAAACCATTTCCTTGTCCCAAATTATTTGGGATTTATTGGAAGAAGACGTGATGATACATTAGTCCCTTTTCACAACAGAAAGAGCATATAAAATTTATCACTTTGTTTTTGCATAGATTTACTATCATCACTTTGATTGATCAATCATGATACAAAATTTGTGCCACTAACCCTTGCATAGCTGGGATGAGGTGTTTATGATGATAATATATTAGATATTTTGCTCATTACTTAAATGGTTAGATCCTTCTTGGCCAAAGCGCCAGTGAAAACGACAAGATAGAAACAATTTCCAACTGACTTTTAAAATTAACGTTACTATACGCATTATAAGTTCCATTTTAGCAGCTAGCAGATTAACATTAGACCTCCAAAAATTCTATTCACACATTACATTTTTCCCTAAAATATGATAGTATTGACAAAGAAAAAGGATAAGTTGTATAAGCATGCCTGAATAACTGGGCCATCTGCCAAAGAATCAGAATAGGGTATTCCTAATTCAATGATGTCAGCGCCACAAGTATCTAGAATTTTCAATGCTTCTGCAGTGGTTGACAAATCAGGATAACCGGCCGTAATAAAAGGTATCAAAGCCACCTGGACATACGTAAGGCCCCATCACAGACGATAATAACTTAAATTGGATAACTACAAGAAGATTAACCAAAATCCTATTCATAGGATTGATGGCTTTCACAACTTTTAGTATAAATAAACCCCAACAGCTCTCCTTCCAGCTTATCATGAAAATCTAAGATCCATGCGGGAAAAAGCGGCAAAGTTTTGGCAGCCTGATTCCCCAAAACCTTGAATATCAATCTTCCACATACAACGTAGCATCAATAATAAACATACATATTTTTTCCCAGACTAATTCCAAACATAAGATCAAAAAACAGAATCTTCACCTCCTGAAAACTATCAACTCACATCAGTCTAAGCTCAACACATTTCACACCAGAACTTTGAACAATTTCTAGCAATGCATCCTCACACAATAAAACCAGACTTTCCATGAGATCACATCATGACACAAAACGCTCAGATAAATCTGAAGTCAGCCGACGATTGGCCACTCCACATTCCAAACAATGCTTCACACAAATGATAAGAGAACCACGACAAGATAATATCTTCCTAGAACCAATAAAAAAGATCAAACATTTCACATCCAGAACCGCTACGCGTACCAGAATAACCAGCAAAAACATTCATACCACGAGCAACCCGCTAGGAAAGGAAAAAGGAGCTTACTCTGCCCTGCTTCTTGAGCTGGGAGAAGGTGTCGGACAAGCTGACGGCGGTGGATGCAGCCACGGCCGAGGCCGCCATGGAGGAGAAGGAAGTGCAGCGCGGCGGCGACAATAGTCGGACGGCCGGAGTTCGGCGGAGTCCGGCGGCGGCGGTGGAGGAATTGGAAGATAGAGAAGATGGTAATCGGAGGGAGGAGACGGCCATCACAGCCCACGTTCAAACTGTTCGGGCTGTCCGTGGGTTTATATAGGCGAAGGTTTTTTTTTTGGTCCCGGGTATCCCGTTCAACCCTTGCTCGACCCGAATTGAAGTAAACGGGCTTTCTGCACTACTCCTTTTATGCAAAAGAAATTATTTTGGATCGATATTTTTTTTCTTTTCCAAGCAACTGCATCCACATTTTTTATCAGCGGTTCCCAATGTTTTCATTTATACAAGTAGCCAAAGACCACCCATGCGCAGGAATATTTTCAATTTTATAATAAATAATATATACATGCATACATATATATATATATATTAAAAATAATAACATGTATAATTATTGATTTTTAAAAATATTACTAATTATTATTTTTATTTAAAAAATATTATAATGAGGTGTTCCGAAAGCCATATAAATATAGAGTTCCGTGTTAAGAGGTACGACGAATTCGAGGGGATTTGTTGAGTTAACCGTCTCGACGGCGCGTTTAACTTGCTTATGAAAACTAAACAAGTTTTGTGGGACCCGATGGCTGGAACTAAAAATCAAGGTAAGTGAACAGTTGGAAGTAAATTGGAGTCCGATGTCGAGCTTGATGAACCAATATTATTGGGGCCCACCTTGGGAAGGAGATGCCACCTGAATTTAATGCGGGGGGGGGGGGGGGGAC
>JAVDBV010000314.1:0-20571 GCA_032619315.1 Piper longum
ATAGATATATACATGAATTCAAACGGCTAAGAAAAACATGAACACTGTGCTTGACGATGACTACGACATTACTATTTAAAAAATATTATTTTCTACTACCTCATGGTGATAGAAAAACTCGAAAAATGAGCTTATTGTTTTCAACATTCAAGAAAAAAAAAATCTTCTTTTTTCAAAGCTCAATAACAAGAATTTTTTTCCTTCTTATTTCTGAGCACAAGAAAACTGATATGCAGATTGGACTTGAGCAGGTATACATGCAATGTGAGCACTAAGAAAAATTAATTTTATTGAGACAAGTGATACCATATCATCTGCCACCTACGTTAGATACATTTTTGAATCCATAGACCATCCTTGAATAAAAATATAAAATATAATGATTTAATTTTATATTTTATTTTTATTGTATTATGATTAGCTGAATATACTACTTTTAATAATAAAAAGCTCTTTTGAAATAACCTTTTAATTAATAAGAGCTGATATGGTGCATTAATTTCCCAATTTTTCCCTATTTACGGATTAAAGTCCATGGACATAATTAGTTTTTTTTCCAACTATATATTTTTTGCCACCTGCAGCACCTAGCAATGTTGTATTTTTACTAGTTTTTTTGAAGGCCAATAATTAACGGTTTGAATTGACATATTTAATTGATCATGATTCATGGCTAGCTTAGATTTTAATTTTTGTTTTTCCCAAAGCACAAAAATTGTAACTAGATTGAAAGGTAGGTAATGGAAGGCAAAGATTAAGTTATATGCAGTTTTCTTGGCTTGGATAACTTCAATCTAATGCAATTGTTTTCAGCAATCTTGAAAGGGAAAAATTACGATGAGTTACACCTCATATAGCTTATATGAGTTACACATTTAATTTGAACCATTTTTATTAGGTCTCACAAAATGAGATTTATATACATGGAAAATAGAAGTAAGAGGTGATAAAATTTTACCTTGTTTTGACTTCAATATAACCTGCTTTTAGATTTTTTAAAAATACACTAGTTTATAGAATTTTTGAAATTACTTTTTATTACAATTACTTTGAAAATTATGGTTTTTTAGTAGTGGGACCTACTAAATTACTCCAAGTAAAAGGTGTAGTTATTATAGTTTTAAAACTCCTTTTCAACTCTAAAAATTCCATGGGTCGATTCCGCTCTATGCTTCCTGAGTAAAACTCTTTTATTGACTCTTTATTGACAAATTTTATGGTAGACTCTATGAGTCTCTTTGAGAATTCCTGCGTTAAGAAAAAAATATTATAAAAGTAGTTTATTTTCTTTTCAATTTAATTAAATCAATAGTTGAAAGTAACATAAATCATATATTTATCAATTTCAAATGTCAAAGAGAGTAATATATCATAATTTGATATATATTTCTGCTTCTTGGATTGAAAGTCTATTATAAATGACTCTGAATCGACTGGGAGTCGACTTCGAGTCCACTCCACTCTAGAACCTTCCGAGTTAACTCTGCGTCCCGTGTTTTTAAACTATAGCTCATATAAGCTATCTGAGTTGTAGCTCATGTACAGGCTCATCTTTAAAATTTTGTTAAACTTAATCATATGTAAGGGTGAACAAAGATTAGTTCAAACCGAAAAATTGGTCAACGCTAAGAAAAAAAAGGTTCAGTTCCACCAAAAATCAGGTTGGGTTCCAATATGGATTGGAGAGGAAATCTAGATAGCGTATATTATTCAGTTTGAAACCGAAAAAATCGACTGCTGACCAAACTAACCGAACTTTAAAAAAAAAAGAACCTAAATCCCACCCCAACCCAACCACTTCCCCCTAATCTATCGTCCGCCCACCTCTTCCTCACATCCGTTCGCCTTCCTCGTCAGTGCCGATGGCCACCTTCGAGAGCACTATGACCGTGTATCAACTGTTGAGGCCCTAGTTAACTGGACAGATGGGATAGTGCCTCCATCACCTTCTCCTTCGTATGCTTCTCTGGCTGCCTCTTCTTCGACCGACGGATCCTGTCGTTGCACCGCGTTGAGCTCCTCCACCCCAGCCAGGTCTACTTCGTGCTCCCCAAGATCATGCTCCAACAGCCGATGTAACACCCCGTTTCGGTTCACATGTGAACCAACCTGAAAATGTTACAGGCGATCGAGTCGTTTGCTAATCTACTTAATTCAGTTAATCCGACCTAGATCTAACCTCGATGTCCCAAGATGGTGATGCAAATATACAATGCATGGATGAGATGATTAGGTTTTAGTGTTCTTCTAAATGGATGCCATGATATGCAGTCAAGTGTAAAACAAAGCTAAGTGAAAAGTTTAAAGAAAATAACTATTTTCTAAACAAAACAAACAGATTCTTCTCTAAAAGTGCAATACAGACCAGTCTGTCAACAACAAGCAATGTATATATAACAATAAAAACAAAAAATGCAGTAAAAGCATAACATTTCCTCTCTACATTTCAATTATCATCACTTCTAATCTTCTGAGCCGAGCCTAGACTCCATTGCTCGACTTGTTCCTTTCTATTCACAATTTTCATTCACATGCAAAACATTTTATCACTTCACAGAAGTGACATTTGATTTGCATCATTCAAAATAAATCAACATTCCACCACATCAATTACATTCAGTAGGTACATGTGTGCACAATTGCATTACTGCTCCTCTGTAGTCCCAACAGTACTCAATATTCAGGATTCTTACCTACATAGATAATAGAAAAATGTTAGTAACGAGCGTTATTGGTCTAGAAATAACTAATAAAAAACGGACATAGGAGAGTTGACTCTCTAGTTAAATGAAAACAATCTTAATCTTCTTCATAGAATCTCTCATAAGGGCAATAATTTGGAGCCGTTGGCCTTGACTTGATAGCCTCTCATTCTATCCCATATCATTCTTTGGCAACTCTAAAACGATCCCTTGCACAAAAAAATAATCTATGTTCTTTCAGTCCACTACATCCTTCATATCACTCCTGACCTTGAGTTCAAAGGTCGAGTCCTCTTAGGCATGCACCTCCATTACCCTTTGAAACAACAAGTTTGCAGTACCAATAAACCTACACACTTCTCTCGGTTTGAGGAACTCAAAGGTAGAGTTATTAGGAACCCTCAGTAATGGAATGAATGCTCACTAAATCTAGAGCCCACTTTGACTAACACACTCCCGACATGATATCATATCTCACTGAAAACTCAAGAAAATTATATAATAAACCTCGGTAATGATTGTAATATAATAGGCCCGAAGGCATTGTGATTTGGATTTGCATTTTCGAAAACAAACTCGAGGAATCTCTTCCTCGAGGGTTATTAATCTGGAAATTTTGTTTGACTAAATGACCGGTCTAGAGTGGGATACAATAAATCCACCACTCGACATGTTCACTTACTTGTTAAAATAAATCATGATAGAGTATAGAAATGAAACCAAAAGCGAGTACTAAACGGACCTGGTAGAAGCTTCAGTCGTGTCTACGCACCTAGGTGGCGAGCTCCTATTCCCTACCTACACATCAAAACTAAAAACTAACGCCTACTATGATGCATTCACATAACCTACAACATATACACATCAAAGCACACATCATATCAAATCACACGTCAATCCCTATCAGATTTTCTATGCTACGTTGCATTATATTAATAATACTTGTTTAATTAACTTAATTTGTTCCATAGCACTTGTTTTAATACAATTCAATCATGCAATTTATTTTTATTTGCAATAAAAATATTTAACACATCAATCAATCAATCCTACCATGTTGTGCTAATAATTATAACTTTTAAGTACTTAAGTCAAGGTTAATTATACCTCACGCTATCATCAATCGACGACAGCTAAGGTTTATCACATAGTTCGAGTCTTGAATTCGACACCCGACAGTCTCTAAAGTTTGATTGGGTTCAATTGGATGAATTTGGCAAAAAAACCCATGAATTTCAACAAGTCCAGTTTTTTGACAATTTTCAGTGGTTTTTCGGTAGCTTTCGACTGTTTTCTAGGCTTTTGATGAGTATTCTGGTGAGGCAATCGGGGCTATAGGTTGGCACCAGCTTGGTGCACTTGACACAATGGTGGTGGTGGTGAGAGTGGCAACGGAGGGGTTGAGTCAGCAGGGTCGGTCGGCTTGTCCGATTGGACCTTGGATGGCCTTAGCGGTGGCCCTTTGTATGGGGGAAAGGTCAGAGAAAGGGGGAGGGGCATCTATGGCAGCGGAGTGGCACAAATAGCGGAGGATCAGTGTCAGGAATTGCGGAACTAGGGCTCGATGTTGAGTTGTCGGGGAGGTCGAATGACCGCTGGTGTGTAGAGAAAAAGCCCGGTGACGGCTCTGTGGTGTTCGATGGCATCGATCGACGGTGGTATGGTAACCAGAGGGGGGTTTCATTCGTGAGGACGGGGGTGGCAATTGGGTGGTGTCGGGGTTTAGGGAAGATAAGGTCGCGGGGAGAAGGTCTCAGGTAATCCCGTAAATAAAAGTTGACTCGACTCTAACTCGAGTAAAAGATAATAACAAACTCCTAATAGATTCCAAAAAAAAATAGAAAAAAATTCTATTAAATATAATATACACCATAACGTCAAAATGACATGTTCTATAACTAATAACCCACCCAACTGCTATACAACGTGTCCTAATGCACTATTTAGTCTAAAAATATTTATACAATCAAATACATAAAGTAATAACATATTATAATATATTTTGATAAATCATTTCTCATCATCTTTCTGAAGTTATCATTATATACTCAGATACATTTCACCCTCATTTCTCATAACGCATGACTTACCTTGACTTAGCGCACATAGCATTAAAATGTCCCAACTCGAACCGACGTTGCACTTTGGGCCGGGTCATTACAGACACTTGAACCGACTCGTTCACTAATGTAAAACTCTAATTCGAGTCACGGGTTTTACAACCTTCCCTCAAAAAAATTTCATCCTCTAAATTTTAACCAAGGAGGTTTCAAATTCATCCATAATTTGAAAGAGTCAAGTCTTCTTAGTATGAAATGTCTGCACTTTATTAGTCAATCTACCATGACCCATATTGCATCCTTCTGTTGGTAGGTCATAGGAAAACATCTACAAAGTCGTACCCTATGCTCTTTCACTTCCATTGTGGGGTATCCAATGACTGTTGTGTTCATCCTAGTCATACATGCTCGGCTTTCACTTGCTGGCGCACCAAACATCTTGCAACTGTGCCATATACCTCTCTCTTGATTCCTAGTCACCAATATGTTCGTTGGACATTGTGGTACTTCTCACTCTACTTGGATATATTGAGCATCTTGACGTGTGAGCTTCGTGAAGAATTGTACTTCGAAGTCTGGGATACTCTGGAATATTTGGCAGAAAGAGTCGATCCCTCAATTGGACTTACCCATTTGCAACCATTGCTTCAAATGTTGATCTACTTTCTATGCAACTCTAATCTATTCAAGCACACTCCGTTGAATGGTTAGTCATGTCATCATTCCAACCAACTATCTCTGGCATGTACCATGCTGAGTCACTGACACTGCTATGAATCTGGGTGAGCATCATATTGGGTTCCTGCTCAAAGCATCTACTACCATTTTTGTTTTGCCTTAGTTGTATGCTATGTCGATCTAGTAGTCTAAAAACATTTCAACTATCTTCTCTATCTACTGTTCAAATCCTTCGGCGTGAAGATATATTTCATACTCTGGTGATCATCAGCCAAAAGTTTGAAAGATGTTCCATACAAGTAGTGCCTCCATATTCTAAGAGCAAATATAATTGTTGCGAACTCTAGGTCGTGTGTAGAATAGTTATGCTCATGTACCTCGAGCTAGGGAGATGCATAGGCTATAACCTTATCCTTCTGCATCAAAACACAACTCCTGAGGCACCTGTGTAAACTACAAAATCCGCGTATCTCTCAAGCAATGTGAGAATTAGTGCCAAAGTCAATCTCTCCTTTAGTGTCCTGAAACTCTATTCACATTCATCTATCCATCTAAACTGTTCCTCCTTCCTAGTTTTCCCTGTAATAGGGGCTGGTATGGAAGAGAAACCTTGAATGAACCATTTGTAGTATCTAGACTGTGTCTACGGCTGTTCCCACTTTACTACTGCTTCTATCTTGACTGAATCTACTAAGATACATACTGTTGTGATGATATAGTCGAGAAAGTTCACTTTTGATAGTCAAAAATTGCACTTCAAAGCTTCCCGTACAATCTATGCTCTCTCAGTGTGTGCAGCACAATCTGTAGTTGTTGCTTATGCTCGTCCCTAGATGAAGAATATACCAATATGTCGTCTACAAAGACAATAACAAACTAGTCCAAAGATGGATTGAACACTCTATTCATCAAGTCCATAGATTCTACTGGAGCATTGGTAAACCTGAAAGGCATAACCAAAAACTCGTAGTGGTCATATCTGGTCCTAAATGTAATCTTCAGAATGTCTTCAGCCCTAATCTTCAATTGGTAATATCTTGATCTCAGATAAATCTTCGAGAAGATGACTGATGAGCTCAACTGATCAAATAGATCATCTATGCGAGGAAGAGGGTATCTGTTCTTAATAGTTGTTTGGTTTAGTATCCTATAATCGATGCATAAATGCATTCTTCCATCCTTTTTTCCTCACGAATAACATGGGTGCACACCATAGAGAGACACTCAATCTGATAAATCCTTGATCCAATAGTGTCTGTAACTATTCATTGAGTTCCTTGAGCTCAAGAGGTGTCATTCTGTACAGAGCTTTAGAGATCGGTGTTGTACCTGACATTATCTCACTGGAGAGGTCTACTTCTCTGCCTGGTGGTAATCTCCTCTGGGAGTACGTCAGTGAATTCTTTGACCACAGGAATCTACTTAATGCTCGGCTTGTCCCCTGAACCACTCTCCTCAGCGAAAATTGACGCTGCTATTTTCAGCTCATTGCCTCAGTCTAGCTATCTTATTGTATTCTGATAGGATATCCATCCTTGTTCTCTATCTCTGCCTTGACCTTGGAAGAATAAACGACGTCTTCCATGGTTGAAAATCATTGTCTTTCTTCAGCAATCTATCATCGCTCATTGCTTGGACATCCAAATTATTTCAAATATCACATTAAATTCTTGTAACTTGAACAATATCAAATCAACTACAAGTTGTCATTGTTGAATCTTAATAGGGACATTACGCATACACTGTAACACCCTATTTCGGTTCACCCGTGAACCAACCCAAAAATGTTACCGGTGACTGAACCGTTCGCTAATCTACTTGATTCGACTAAACTGACCCGGATCTATCCGGTGTCTCAAGATGGTGATGCAACATGCAAAGCATGAATGGGATGCTTGGGTTCTAATGTTGTTCTACATGCATGCTATGATATGCAATCAATTATAAAACAAACCCAACAAACGAAAAGTTTAAAGAAAATATCTATTTTAAAACAACACGAATAGAGTCTCTCCTAAAAGTGCAATAGGGACCACCCTCTCAATTGCAAGGAGTGTATATTTATATGAAAAAAAAATAGAACACAGTCAAAACACAACATTACCTTCACATTCCAGTTATCATAACTTTCTTCATCTTTTGAGCCGAGTCTAGACTCCATTGCTCAACTTATTTTTTCTATTCATAGTTTCATTCACATGCAAAACATTTATAATGATTCAGAGAATGACATTCAAATTTCATCATTTAAGCAATTAAACACTCATCATCATCATCATCATCATTTACACTCGGTTGGTACATGTTTGTGCAATTTCAGGCATGCACCTTCAGTACTCTTTGAAACCACAAGTCTAGACATGCTCTCCATAGCAGTACCCGTAAACCTCAATACTTCTTTAGGTCTCAAAGGTGGAGTTATCAAGATCCCTTGGGAGTGGAATTGATGCTCACTTATTCTAGAATCCACCTTGACAAACACGCGCCCTATCTCAAGATGCAATAGTCTTTTTTCCCTTGTCTCACATCTCAGTGAAAACACGAAAAACTACATATACATCGGCCTCGGTAGGGATTTCAATATAATATATCTGAAGGCATCGTTATCTAGATTTGAGGTTTTGAAAACAAACTCGAGGGATCTCATCATCGAGTGTTATTAATCCGAAAATCTCATACGACTAGATGGCCCATGTAGAGTGGTATGCAATAAATCCACCACTGACACGCCCGCTTACCTATTTAAAAAAATCATGATAGAGTATAGAAATTAAACAATAAACGAGTCCTAAACGGACCTGGTAGAAGCCCCAATCATGTCCTCGTGCCTAGGCGGTAAGCTCCTACTCCATACCTACATAGCAAACTAAAAGCTAATGACTGCTTATGATGCATTCACACATCCTATAGCACACACACATCGATACACACTCACATCAATTGAATATACCTATGCTATGTTGAATTAGATTACAATACTTACTTAATTACCTAATTAGATCCTTAAAATTCAATCAAGTAAATCATTTTTTTATTACAATAAAATGGTTAACACATCAATTCATCAATCCTAACATGTTATAGAAATTAAGTTGGAGTTAATTATACCTCCCGTCGTTGGAAATTGGCAATGAATACGATTTCGTTGCACCACTCGAGGCTTGAATTTTGCACCCTACAGCGTCTAAAGTTTGATTGGGATCTACTGGATGAATTCAGAGGAAGGTTCGGTGAATTTCAATGAATCCAGTTTTCCAGCAGTTTTTTGGTAGTTCTTAGTTGTTTTCCTACAGCTTTCCGATATTTTTTTGGTGACTTGTTTGGCAAGGTAATCGGGGCTATGAATTGGCACCAGCTCAACAAACTCAACCTAATGGTGGTGGCGGTGAGGACAGTAATGGTGGCAATGACCACCGGTGGTGGAAACAAGTTGATCGGGGTCGGTCGGTAGGTTGTCTGATTGGCCGTTGTTCAGCCTCAGTGGTGGTGCTGGGTAAGGAGGAAATGATAGGGGGCAAAGGGGGACTCGTCGGCTACATGGACGATGGTGAATTGACACCAAGATGGGTGGCAAGATCTCTTAGTATCAGGGCGTCGTGGAGACCAGGTGGCGGCGGGGGATGCTTGGGGCGAAACAGTGACAGCATGGCAAGGCTCGACAACGTTAGTTTGCAGCAGTGCGACGACCAAAGGGGTCATCGACGGTTAGGATCAAAGTGGTGTCGAGGGTTTGGGGAAGGAAAAGTGCATATAGAAAACCTATTGAAAGTGTACCTGTCATAAGTGTCGTGTCCTCAAGTGCCTCTACCATTGTGGTAGCATACATCTTCACTGATTGTGGCTGTGCTGGAGTAGGAGATGCTACTGGTCATACCGCATGATTCTGTTCCCTTTGTTCTGAGCTGGCAATGCCTGCTGTCAACCCCTCTGCTATCTAGCCTTCCCTACAACCATATACCGACTCTGGTTTTGTCCCCTCCGCTACTGTCTATATGGCTAGTGGTCTCCACCTCTCTAGCCTTGACTCTTGCTTTGTTGGCCTCTCTGCCATTGCTAATACTGGGAAGCCGGGAGTGCAAGTCTCAATTGAGGCACAGAGTGTCAATTGCTAGTTCTGGTCACTTGGATAAGTTGCGGCTTTATGCCCTAGCTAACCTTAGTGCGTGTAATGACGCGCACCTTGGTGACTACTCTACACTCTGTGGCTTAATGTCCTAGCTGATCATAATTATAACATTCGTTAGTGCCTGCTCTACACTCACTTCCATGATGATATTGGCAATTCTGATAGAAAGGAGGTCTGTTGCCCTAAACTTGGCCATTCATAGCCATCATAGCAATTGGTGCATCTGTTCGATGTCTCTATTATACTCCCTACTCTGGTTGATACGACCTTAGATGTTGCTACCTCTAGTCAAAATCTCGGTGAGGTCAAGTAGGTATAACTCGTTCAGCCTCGCCTGCAACTTTCACTATATTACCAAAGGTATCAAACTTTCTATCCAAATTTGCGAGCCCGATCTCATGATGGAGGCCTTCATAAAAATTATCTACCCTTCTTTATTCGATGGTAACTAAATCCTGTACGAATCTTTCTAGTGCTCTAATTCTTGTCACATATTGCACCACTTTCATGGGCCCCTACTTTAATGTCTGTAATTCCTGCTCCTTCCTCTTGCTTACATTTGGCAGAAAGTACTTTCCATTGAATTATTCTCAGAACTCCTCTCAAGTGATGTCCCAAGGTTGAAAGTGTGCAAATGTGGAATTCTGCACTGAATCCCACCATATTCTAGATTCATACTACCAAACACTCCTATTGTTGATGATATCTACATAAATGCCTCTTTTGCATCCAACTTCCCAAAGCAAGGTCATCCACTATTCTTCACAAACATTTCATACTAACATAATCCCAAATTTCTTGAATTTGCTGATCTGTTAGATCTTTCTGAGCTGGAGTCTGCCCGCTACCTGCTACTGCAAGTCTACTAACATCTAGACTAATTATTGCCTAAAATGGGACAAATAGAGGAGTCATTGTTGGAGTAGTCCTCTGTTGCAGGGGTGGAGGAGGAGGTGGCTGCAAAGGGACCGTGGGAATTGCTGGATCTCATTGTGCTTCATCATCCACTGCTGGTATCTTCTCAGCTCTAGCTACTGAGATGGCTATTTTCCTTAGCTCTCTCCTAAATTCCTCTTGATTTTCATGCATCTGTATCGAAACTTTAGCCAATCTGGCAATCGCTATAGCGACTATTGCGGCGACGACTCTCACTCCGTCAGACTTGCACACTAGCCTCTCTTGGTGGCATAGTAGCCTTCGGTCGACTAGACGTTGTGTCACTGTGACTATGGTTGGAACTATCATGTCTTGGCAATAGAGAGGATGGGACCCTGATCAGAGTCCTACGAGTCTCTCTCACCATCCTACTAGCAATCTCTACTCTTACTTGAACACCCTGTCACACCACTGATGGGTAAAAAAATCTAACAAACAAAAATATTAAGGCAGAAAATACTTGTCGGTACAACTCGAAGTAGCTTTTTCACACATCTAACCTATAATATCTACCATCTTAATCAACCAAAGGTTTGCCCTAACACCCCCATTTTGGTTCACCCACAAACTAAACTAGAAATGCTACCGATGACAAAACCGTTCGCTAATCAACTTGATTCGATTAAACTAACCCGGATCTAACCTCAGCTCTGAAGATGGTAATGGATGCATTCAATGCATGCATGAGATGGTTAGGCGTTATCGTGGTTCTTGATGCATGCTATGATCTGCAATCAAGTGTAAAGCAAAGTAAAAACGTGAAACATGAAAAATTTAAAAAAAAAAGAAATTTTAACGGATAGAGCCTCCCTTAAAAGTGTAATAGGGATGACCCTCTTAACAACAAGCAGTGTATATATATATATATATATATATATAAACAGAAAACACAACAAAAACATGACATCTCCACTCAATATTTCAATTATCATCACTTCTGATTCTTTGAGCCTAGCCTAGACTCCACTCCACAACCTATTCATTTCTATTCATAGTTTTCATTCACATGTAAAATATTTTATTAATTCACAAAAAAGACATTTGATTTGCATCATTCAAAACAATTCAACATTTCATCACATCAATTTTATTCGACAGGTACATGAGTGCGCAATTACATTGCTACTCCTTCACAATTTCAACAGTGCTCAATCGTTACGATTCTCACATACATAGATAATAGAAAAACGTTAGTAATGAGCGTTCCGATCTAAAAATAACTAATAAAAAACTGACACGTGGGAGCTAATTCTCTTGTTAAATGAAAACATTTTAAATCTTCCTCATATGATCTCTCATAAAGGTACTAATTTGGAGTTGTCAGCCTCGACTTGACGATGTCCTGTTCTATCTCATCTCATTCTTTGGCAACTTTAAAACTATCTCTTGTACGAGAAAATTAATTTATGTTCTTTCAGCCTTCTACATCCTCCATATGACTTCTGACCCTAAGTAAAGAGGCCGAGTACTCTCATGCATGCGCCTTCACTACCCTTTGAAACCACAAATCTAGATATGCACTACATTACAATACCCATAAACCTCATCATTTTAATGGGTTTGAGGAACTCAAAAGTGGAGTTATCAAGATCCCTCAGGAATGGAATAGATGCTCACCAAATTCAGAGGCCGCTTTAACTAACCCGCGCTTGCTCACGTAGCGCGGTTGTTGGTTTTCTCTAATTTCACTTCTCACTGAAAACTCGAGAAAACTACATGTACACATGCCTAGGTAGGGATTATAATATAATAAGCTCAAAGGCATCCTGATCTAGATTTAAGTTATCAAAAACAAACTTGAGGGATTTCATCCTCGAGGGTTATTAATCAGAAAATTTTATGCGAATAAATACACAGTGTGGAGTGGGATACATCAAATCTACCACTCGACACATGCGCTTACCTATTAAAATAAATCACGATAGAGTATAAAACTTAACCAGAAGCGAGTCCTAAATAGACTTGGTAGAAACTTCAATTGTGTCCATGCACTTAGGTGGTGAGCTAGTACCCTATACCTACACCAAAACTAAAAGCTAATACCTACTATGATGCATTCACAAATCCTATAGCACACATACAACATGACACACATCATATCGAATACACGTGAATCCCTATCAGATTTTCTATGCTACGTTGTGTTAGATTAACAATACTTGCTTAATTTACTTAATTAGTTCCTTAGCATTTGTTTTAATACAATTCAATCACGCAATTCATTTTTATTTACAATAAAAATATTTAACACATCAATCAATCAATGTTATCAAGTTGTGGTAATAATTATCACTTTTAAGTAATTAAGATGAGGTTAATTATACCTCGCATTGTTGGCAATCAGTGACAGCTAGGGTTTCTTGCGTAGTTCGAAACTCAAA
This sequence comes from Piper longum, assembly GCA_032619315.1. Taxonomy (NCBI): domain Eukaryota; kingdom Viridiplantae; phylum Streptophyta; class Magnoliopsida; order Piperales; family Piperaceae; genus Piper; species Piper longum. Next base: position 12,884 of record JAVDBV010000314.1, read on the forward strand.
TTCGGCACCCTGCAATATTCAAAGTTTGATCGGATTCGACTAGATGAATTCAACAAAAGAACGAGCAAATTTATCAAATTTTGTTTTTCGGTGATTTCCAGTGACTTTTTTGCCTAAGAAATTGGAGCTATGGGTTGGCACTGGCTCAGCGAGCTCGACCCATTGGTGGTGGTGGTGAGGGTGACAATGGCGGTTCTGATTGCTGGCGGCGGCGCTGAATCTGATGGATGTCAACTTCCCGATTGGCCAATGGCCGGCATCAGTAGTGGCCCTTGGTATGGGGGAGGGCGTCGGCGGTACGCAGCGACGAAGATGCGTGAATGGTAGCGAATAAGTGTTGGGGCGTTGGGTGCTAGGGCACAGCGTCGAGATGTCGGGGTGATCGGACAATGGCTTGCGGGTGGGGGAAAAGTTTGGCAACAGCCCAGTGGTGGTCAGCGGTGTCAATCGGCGGCAACGGTGTCACGGTTTATGGAAGGTAAGGTTGTGGGGTGAATGTCTCAGGTAATCTCATAAATAAAAGTTAAGTCGACTTTGACTTAAGTAAAAATAATGACTAACTCTTAACAAATTCCAAAAAAATAGGGAAAATCCCATAAAATATAATATATACCATAACAACCCAATGACATGTTCTCTAATTAATAACACACCCAACTGCTAAGCAACTCGCTTTAATGTGTTATTCGGTTTAAAAATAATTCTACAATCAAATACAAAAAAAAATAACTACATAATGTCATATACTCTGATAACTCATTTCTCATCATCTTTACGGTGTTATCATTCTATACTCGGGTACACTTAACCCTCATTGCTCATAATGCATGGCTAGCTTCGACTCAGTATGTCAGTCATAAAATTGACTTGAATGGAAAAGACGGTTGAACCGACTGGTTTGATATTGTAAAACTCTGACTCGAGTCACGGGTTTTATAGCCGCTTTCGATGGCAGACATGGCTGTGCTCTCCCCATGGGCCACTGGGGCCCAGCCAAGTCTAATTTATGCTCCCTAAGAGCATGCTTTACCTATCGCTCTTGGCAACAGACAATGGCCATAGGGCTGGCAGGGCACTAGCAGCGACAGTAGAGGAGGGCAACATGCATAGGCAATAGTTTAGGAGGAAGAAGATGAAGATATGCCTCCCTATACTTGATCCCGTTGGCAATCCGATGATGGGTGAAGTTGTCGATGGTATCGATCAATTAATGGGTGGTTATAATGGTTTTGAGAACTCCAAAGTGGGGCCGAGGTTGGTGAAGTTTGTAAATAATATTTAGTAAATATTTGGTTTTTTGGTTATTGAACCAAACCAACCTAAATTTTTTGATCTATTTTGGTTCAGTTTAAGCCACATTTCAGGTTTGGTTCAATATGAGAACCTAACTACCAAATACAATTTTGGTTATCGATTCAGTTCCGTTCGAACCAAACTGTTCGATTGATCACCCTAACCAAACCAAACTGACCGATTGATCACCCCTAATCATATGACCGATGCTTACCCTATTGGTCCTTATACTAGCTTTTGGATTAAAAGAGGCCGTGACATCTATTGCAAGTCCCTTTTAAAGGACTATAGGGCCTAATAATGGTATTAGAGCTTTGGGGGCCCGTAGGGCCTAACAATGGCACCGGAGCTTTGGTGGCCCGTAGGGCCTAACCATGGTATTAGGGTCAGGTTGACTTTAGTGTTTTCTTATGCCGATTGTGGATGTTTTCCCTCATGGGTTCTACCTGATAATTTAAGGGGATTTTGTTAGATGATGATATGTAGGTTTCATCTGATGAACGTGAGATTACCATACGATGATAATTTCGGGGTTGCCCTATGCGTGAAGGAGAGATTGTTGGGTTTGCCCCACATTTGTCATAGATGATGTTGGTGACATGTATATATGCTAATAAAAAAGTCTTTTTATTTGAGCTAACTTTTTGATTAAGAGAGGCCCATGAAACCTATTGCAAAACCCTTTTGGTAGCCCATTGGGCCTAAGAGTGGTATCAGATGGGTTTTGGTGTTAGCCTACTCTGATTGTGGAAGTTTTCCTTCATTGGTTCCACCTGATGATTTAAGGGGAGTTTGCCAAGTGACAAAATATGAGTTCCGTATGATGAAGAGGTGATTGTCAAATGATGATAATTTCGGGGTCACCCAATGTGTGAACGGGAGTTGTTAGGTTTGTCCCACATCGGGTGATGATATTTTCGGGGTCACCCAATGTGTGAAGGGGAGTTATTAGGTTTGTCCCACATCGGTTGTAGATGATGTTAGTGGTCTGTATATAGGCTTATAAGAAAGTCTTATTCTTTAATATAGCTTTTGGATTAAAAGAAGCCGGTGACACCTATTGTAAGTCCCTTTTAGGAGACCATAGGGACTACAAGGTAGATGTTTGATGTTAGAACAAATTTTTAAATAGAATCACCAATAGAAGATATAGAAATCAATGTATATGTGCAAAGAAAGCTTTCCCAAAGTATAGGGATATATTCTAACATTTGATTTTAGGGTTAGTTGCCGAGGGTACACCTCCGGAATGACTAATCTAGGTCATACAATTTTAAGGATAGCCTAGGTTAGATTTTTCATTTTTTTTTAAAAAAACTCAACCCCTTTCCCTAATTACCACCAAGCCAATCGGGACAGCTGCTTGATTTGGGTGCACGTTTGCCACATTCAAAATGGCCACTAGCAAAAAAAAAAAAGGTTTATTTCATCAATCAGACCCGGTCACGTATGGCCAGATCGGGCCGTTGGCAGTTGGGATGACCGCCAACAAAACAACTTTTTATTTCACCACAGTAGCTGATCCGGCCACTCAATGAAATTTTCATTTTAAAAATAAAAATTTAATTCGAGCCATCATTATAGTCCGATGATTTAGATTAAAAGGCTCAAAAATGTTTCCGAGTCATTGATCAGGAAACTTTTTCTCTAAATATTTATGGGATATAAATTCATATATAATATAGTTGTTTGCAAATCAATTAATCTGGCAGAAGGAGAATAAGCATAAGAGTTTGGTAAATGACATTTGTTAGAAATGCTGGCTTCCTTGCTTTTTATAAAATATTGTAAGAGAATAATTAATCTTATATATAGGCAGTTTAGTCATTTTGGACCAGAGGCCCAAGGCCCACTTTATTGTGGGACAATGTATAAGGCCTCTTTTCTATAATGACTCGTTAGCCACCTTAATCATAAGGCTTTGCCTCCTTATATGTATAATTATATGTAGCCATTATTTTTATCAGGTGTTAGATTATCTGTATATATGCTTTAATTAAGTATATATCAATTACTTGGATCCTAACTCTCTGAGCACAAATGAACAATTATATTCCAAGCTGATTTCTTTAGTATTATCATCTTTGTCTACACTTTTATTTAATTTCTTTATGGAACAATTTACAAAAGAAAATTTAGAACTTTATAACAAAGTTTAATATAAATAAACTTAATAAAATATATAAATAAATAGATTTAAGTCATTCTTTCCAAATGGGTAACCTAAACTTAAAATTTATATAGATTTCTCACTAATATATATGATATTATTCTATCAAATATTAAATATGAGACTAATTTTATAGATATCATAAATTATAATAAATAAATAATTCGGTTCAATTTGAGTTTGAGCCTGGTGCTTGATTTTGTTTTTTGTAATTTGACTTGAAAAGGTAAAGTATTGCATTTTTTTATTTTTTTCGTGAAAGCGGATCCTCACACATGACTTCTTTCCGCCATAAAAAACAAAATTTAATGATTGATATTATGGATCATGAAGTTCTAGAATGTTTTCATATGATAGACGTATATATGTAAATAAAAATAAAAATTATCTAGTATTATAATAATAAGTAGAACCCTTTCAAAATTATAATGTTTTCAAAAAAAAAAAATTATAATGTTTTCATCTAATGGGCGTACCATGCACGACTTATGCTTGGGATAGACTAATAGTTTTATAAATAAAATCATATAAAACAATAGGATAAAAGATAATTATATAATAAGATATCTTAGACATATATTCTAATTTTAAACATAAGTTCTAATTAAATGAGATGATAGATTATAATAATTTATTTTATTTTTATTATATTTTGATTAATTGAAATTCCATTTTCTATCAAGAGTCCAAGATTTAGCTCCCCTTAGATAATAACCTTTCCTATTCTGAAAAAAAAAATGAATGTTTTACTTATAACTTATGCCTGGTAAAAGAAGCATGATTTCAACATAACTTGACATACTCAAATGCAGTGTACATTCTTGACAAAATCGGCTTTCCACGTTGAAAAAGCCAAGAAACAATTGAGCTTGGGCCTAAGGACACAAATGGGCCGTCGACCGTGAGTGAGTGAGTCTATGGGCAAGATTTTCATGGGCCGTAACACATAACTGTAAGTCAGAGCCGGGTCTCGTACCTGTCCTCCAATTCCATTGATTTATCTTCGAGTTCGAATCAAGTTAGATAGGGTTTGAACAAAGTTGAGTTTGAATAAAACTCGAGCTAAGTTCGAGCTAAATTACTCGAGGCAGCTTAAACTTTATTTATCTTTATTTCACTTCTATTTAAGAAAGAAGCAGTTCTTAAATAAAACTGTCATATTATTATGTGATATCATCATTAGGGCGTCATTTTCTTATTAATTTGTCATTTATGCAAAGGAAAATAACTTTTAAACGTTATTTTCACGGTTTGAAGTCCACAAAATAGCCTATTTTTAACCTAGTCACATTGGGGAAACATTGCAGTACTATTATGTAAATGATTGCATAAACATGTAAAGTATTGTACTTAATGGACAATAGTACTGAGTTTTGGGTTGAGTCAAGCTAATTAAGGAGAGTATGCTAATGCTCATTAGCTTACTTCGAGCTCGCGTTAATCTTCCAAAACAAGTTAACATCGTCCAGAATATTCAAATCCTTTGAAATGTGCTGAAAATTTAGATTTGGCATTTAGTTCAAGTTACAATTCAGTATAATGTTACAAGCAAAGGGGTTCCAATTTTAATTCCATATGGAGGAGGAAAAAATAGCCATTTTTTAGTGAGCTATTGATTGCTTTTATCTTGTGGATCCAATACTCCACGGGCAAATTATCCCAAAAAGAATAATTTTTGCGTCATTTTGAATTATTACCTGAGCCTAGCGGAAGACTTTTTGTTAATTTTGTGGTTCAAACACTGCTTTTTTGCAAGGATTTGGTTCACATGAAGCAAGAGTGGTTAAGAGACGAACGTATCCTATAATTGTGAATTGCGATGTTCATTGCATTCAACATTTTTTTTATATATATTCAGGCATTTGTCAACAATCAATACAGCTAATGAGAATGAAATTTTGGGCATTAGGTATGACATATTCCAATAGGAAAAGATGAGAATAGGATGGTTTTGGCTATATTATATGTTTGATCTGTTGATAAGTATTTTCCATATTTCCAATGTGCTGCTGTAACTGGTCCTGGCGAACCAGCTTGGTTTTTTCCAAGGAACCTGTGGTCCAGGAATTTCTTTAATAGGTGATGCAGTCTTCACCTCTTAAACAAATGGATGATATGGGCTGCAGGCAAGTTTTAACATTAAAGAAAACATCCATCCCTTTCTTTGCCTTTTTTTTTTTAAAATGAAAAAACAATTCTTTAATTTCTTGATTGTTTTCGCCAAATTTTGTCTTTGGTGAATACAATCACGTGAAGCACAAGCGAAATAAAAAATTAACCAAGATGCAACAATGAGATATTATTCATACTATATATATATAAAAGATTGATTTTTTCTGACCATTATACAAAAAGTATTTTTTACATCATGGTACATCTAGGCCGTTAGATCGAAATCCAGCGGCCTAGATCCATCCTTCCAATGCCCGCTTGTTTGCTCGTGCCTAAACAGTTTGACCGCCCGCCTGCCCACCTGTCCTACCAGCCCCCTTACCGCCATTGCCGCTGCGCGCCCCCCCCCCCTGGCCTGCCTCCCCCTTCGATGACCTCGCCGCCCATTACTTTAAAATATTAATTTTAGTTAAATTTAAAAACAATAATAATAACTTTAATTACATAACTCGGGAGTTAATAATAAAATTGGAAGTCATCCATCGAGTTTGACTTGAAAATTCATAAGATGGAGCGACTTTGAAAATTTTTTGAATCAAAAGAAAATTAAAAATTATAGATAAGTCTACTTTATATGTCTTCAAAAATTCAGTACATAAAAATATATATCTGGATTGTTTATGCTGTTGAACGTGAATATTGCTCAAGAGTGAATATTTTTGAACCAGAAATGTGTACATATTGCCTTAATAATTAGGTCCTAAGCTTTTCTTTTCTCTTCTTCACAGCAGCGCCGAATCAGGGATATAAAAATACGTTCTTAGTTTTTGTCTGATCTCTTAGTTATAAATATATTCAGAAAATATATTAAACTGGCACTAACAGAGTAATTACTATAAGCTCGATGAATAATATTTATTCAAATTCTATTTGTAGCTTAATTTTTTTTATTTTTTTGTTTAGAAAAGCTCTTTATTGTTTTTGAAGAAAAAGTACTTCTTCGGTATTATTGAGAGAGGAAGTCCTCTGATTTATTCTTATTTATGGAAATCCTTTAATTTGCTGCACATATACCCTTGCCGTGATTGAACTCTGCAAAAAGGGCAGCATGCAAGGTCATGAAGTATTCAAATAAAATTTGCGTATAATTGACAAGAAAAAATACATGATGACAAATATCTGATCTGGATTTTATTACTTAAAATATTATAAGCATTGTGAAAAAAAAAGATGAAAAATTCCACACCCACAAGAAATATAGAAATGACAAAACTTATAAATTTGTTCACTAGTAGATTTTTTTTTTCAACATTCTACCAGTAGATCTTTCCATCCATATGTCGTGGGACCTGGTCTCCTGGTGGCAGCAGACCCCTCAGAGACATCCATTAGAAAGGTGCCACATCATTAGCTGTACATTGGCTTATATGAGCTAACTCAGCGTCAAATCGATGGAAAAATAAACTAATCAAAATAGCTCTATAAAGCATGTACACAAAGAAATTATATGCAAAACATGTTCTTTTCATAAACAATCACATATATAATTAATCCAAACCTTATGAATTCATTGTATAATACAATCATTTATAAAACCAAACGAAATTAATGATTTCTCTTCCCAAGAAATAATCCAAATTCAATAAAAAATTCATACAATCATGATACATGCATTTACTAAACATGAATTATAGAAAAATATGACGATTTGATGGAGAAAATCGAGAAAAGAAAATAAACCATGCAAGCCTTAGCATCCTCCTCGTCTCCCTTCTTTACTCGTCTTCCCCTTCTAGACATCAATTCACCGTCCAAAAATAAAGAGAGATGATCTCTCTATTACGAGGAATATAAATAGGACTACACAGCGTATAGCACCAAAAGGGTGCATTGATGTTGACTATAATTAATTAACAAATTAACACAGATGATATACTACTGTGCATGTACTCAAGTTATAAAAAGAGATATAATAGTTTTCGCTGCAAATTTTTTTAGAGCAAGAAAATAAAAATATGATAGTGATTTTATGGATGCATATAGCATGTTTGAGTTAAATTTTACTTAACTAAATGATATATACATACATATATATATATATATATATATATAT